>CM073134.1:41354012-41611512 GCA_037039145.1 Fundulus diaphanus
TGATACTACTGATAATACTACTACTACTGATACTACTACTACTACTACTGATACTACTACTACTACTAATGATACTACTAATGATACTACTGCTGCTACTGCTACTACAACAACTACTACTGCTACTACTACTATTACTACTACTAATACAACAACTACTACTACTAGTACTACTGATACTACTACTACTACTACTACTACTACAAATTCTTTCAAATTCTTTAAAAACTGATACTACTACTACTACTGATACTACTACTACTACTACTGATACTACTACTATTACTACTACTATTACAACTACTACTACTACTAGTACTACTGATACTACTACTACTACTACTGATACTACTACTATTACTACTACTATTACAACTACTACTACTACTAGTACTACTGATACTACTACTACTACTACTACTACTACTACTACTACTACTACAAGTTCCTTCAAATTCCTTCAAATTCTTTAAAAACTGATACTACTACTACTAGTGATATTACTACTACTACTACTGATACTACTACTATTACTACTAATAATACAACTACTACTACTACTACTACTACTGATACTACTACTACTACTACTACAAATTCCTTCAAATTCTTCAAATACCTTCAAATTCCTTCAAATTCTTTAAAAACTAATACTACTACTACTGATACTACTGATACTACTACTACTACTACTACTACTGATACTACTACTACTAGTACTACTGATACTACTACTACTAGTACTACTGATACTACTACTACTACTACAAATACCTTCAAATTCCTTCAAATTCTTTAAAAACTAATACTACTACTACTGATACAACTACTACTACAAATTACTTCAAATTGTTCAAATTTTTCAATTTTTTTAAATTCTTCAATGTTTTTCAGCTATTTGTTTTCTTCGGCATGGATCTTCTGCATCTTCTCCTCAAATCATTTTGCAGATTAGCATTCTCACTCGCTGTTGCGTAGGAACAGCTTTTTCTAGTTATTATTATTATTATTATTCCGTCGGCGTGTAACTACTCCCACATACTTCAACCGATTTCAACAATTTTCGTGTCAAAACGTTCAGCTCCTTCCCGACATTCCTGCTATATCTCATCATTATTCTAACTTTAATACTTTTTAAAATATTTGTACTTTTTGTGCGTACTTTTTTCCCATTGAAATGAATGCAAAGTCCTTCAAATTCTTCAAATTTTTGATATTCCTTCAAATTCCTTCAAATTCTTTTAATCATTCTTATTGTTCAAATTGTTCAAATTGTTCAAATGGTTCAAATGGTTCAAATCTTTCAGATTTTTCAAATTTTTTCATATTTTTCAAATTTTTTCAAATTTTTCAAATACTTCAAATACTTCAAATTCTTCAAATTCTTCAAATTTTTCAAATTCTTCAAATTTTTCAAATTCCTTCTAATTCTTCTGATACAACTGATATTAATACTACAACTACAACATATACTACTCCTACTACTACTACTACTACAACTGATACTACTACTACTGATACTACTACTACTACTGATACTACTACCACTACTACTACTACTAATGATACTACTGCTGCTACTGCTACTACTGCTGATGCTACTGCTGATACTACAACTACTACTGATACTACTACTATTACTACTACTACTAGTACTACTGATACTACTACTACTACTACAAATTCCTTTAAATTCTGCAAATTCCTTCAAATTCTTTAAAAACTGATACTACTACTACTACTACTGATACTACTCCTACTACTACTGATACTTCTACTACTACTACTGATACTACTACTACTACTACTGATACTACTACTACTAATGATACTACTGCTGCTGCTACTGCTACTACTACTGATGCTACTGCTGATACTACAAGAACTACTACTGATACTACTGCTATTACTAAAACTACTACTACTAGTACTACTGATACTACTACTACTACTACTACTACTACAAATTCCTTTAAATTCTTCAAATTCCTTCAAATTCTTTAAAAACTGGTACTACTACTACTACTACTGATACTACTCCTACTGATACTACTACTACTACTACTACTACTACTGATACTACTACTACTGATACTACTACTACTACTACTACTAATGATACTACTTCTGCTACTGCTACTACTACTGCTACTACAACAACTACTACTGCTACTACTACTATTACTACTACTAATACCACTACTAGTACTACTGATACTACTACTAATACTACTACTACTACTACAAATTCCTTCAAATTCTTTAAAAACTGATACTACCACTACTACTGATACTACTACTACTACTACTGCTACTACTACTATTACTACTACTAATACCACTACTAGTACTACTGATACTACTACTAATACTACTATTACTACTACAAATTCCTTCAAATTCTTTAAAAACTGATACTACCACTACTACGGATACTACTACTACTACTACTGATACTACTACTATTACTACTACTAATACAACAACTAGTACTACTGATACTACTACTACTACTACTACTACAAATTCCTTCAAATTCTTTAAAAACTGATACTACTACTACTACTGATACTACTACTACTACTACTACTGACACTACTACTATTACTACTAATAATACAACAACAACTACTACTACTAGTACTACTGATACTACTACTACTACTGATACTACTACTACTACTGATACTACTGCTGCTACTGCTACTACTATTGATGCTACTGCTGATACTACAACTACTACTGCTACTACTACTATTACTACTACTAATACAACAACAACTACTACTACTACTACTACTACTACTACTACTACAAATTCCTTCAAATTCTTTAAAAACTGATACTATTACTACTACTGATACTACCACTACTACTGATACTACTACTATTACTACTAATAATACAAGTACTACTACTACTAGTACTACTGATACTACTACTACTACTACTAAAAATTCCTTCAAATTCTTCAAATTCCTTCAAATTCTTTAAAAACTGATACTACTACTACTGCTACTACTGATACTACTGATACTACTACTACTACTACTGATACTACTACTACTACTACTACTGATACTACTACTACTACTACTACAAATTACTTCAAATTGTTCAAATTCTTCAAATTTTTCAAATTCTTCAATGTTTTTGAGCTATCTTTTCTGTTCTGCATGGATCTTCTGCATCTTCTCCTCAAATCATTCTGCAGATTAGCATTCTCACTCGCTGTTGCGTAGGAACAGCTTTTTCTAGTTTGGGATTTAAATGACATGTCCTGGTCAAAAATAACACCAAGGTTTTTTACTTTATTACCAGAGGCCAATTTAATGCCATCCAGATTAAGTGATTGGTTCATCTATGGACACATATGTCTTGTAAGATCACAAAGTTGGCAGTGCATGCAAGCAAGCATGGAAGTCTGAGGACCATGAATTGTTCCGTTTCATATTTCCTGTTGTACGTTTTCAAATTCTATTTCACTCATTTGGTCACAGTTAATTTTTTTTAAGCCTCTGTGAAGCACTTTGAGGTTTTGACACGTCAGATAGAAATTTTTACTTAAATCTGAGCATGATCAGTTATTTCAAGTTTGATTTCATTTCAATATCCATAACAAAAACTTCTGAAACTAGGCAGAGAGTGCACAATACAATGAGTCCTAAAAAGGCCAGAGGAAAAACTTCTGCCTTACAGATAATTTCCAACTATGTTCTAAAGGACAGTTTTAACATCAGTTTACACACATCTTCAAGCAGAGCACACAAAAATTTTACAATTTGCTGGAACTGGGGTAATTCTCCCAAAATACCTTTATACTTTGTCTTAAAGGGGACATATGCTTTTCAGTTCTTACTTTTCACATTTAAATCATTCATTTGTGGTCTATATAAAGTGGAACTGCAACGCTTCGGTCAGAGTTCCTGATTAATTTACCCCCACGTTCCCCCTTTTCTGACGTGAGTCTGAGAGCAACTCGTTTTGGTGCCGTCTCTTTAAATCTAAAGGAGGCCCTTCACCCCCCATCTCAGCCGCAGGGCGTTCCACTCCACCTTGTTCTGCCATTTTTGTAGTATTCTGGGGGATGGTGTAATGAGCAAATGACGACATCCTCTTGTATCTTCGGCATCCTTCAACTTCGCTTGGAGATTTAATAATGGCGGAGTCGCGAACCAGGTAAGCCGGAGGTCCATGACCTCATTTAGCAGTTCTGCAGCAAATACTGTGATGTCATTCTTCAAAAAAAATGTAATGGAGAAAACCAAACGGCTTGAAAAATGACAAAAAGACAACTACTCAGCACCTGGACAGACTACACTCACATTTGCTGCACTCCTAGAGACTCCACGTACAGAACAAAATGTGGTAGAACGTAGACTGAATTCAACCTTCATAGTGTCACCATCTGAATCCATTTCCATATGGATGGTGCAGCTCAAACCCTAAAGGGGCGTTATACTTCCAAGAGTGTGACCTTCACACAATGTAAAGAGAAAAGAAGAATTGAAGCGTTGCACGGATAAAGATGCCTTTAAAAGATTGCAGAGTGCAATAAAATAAATTTAGAACACTTTATAAACACAGCAACAGTGACTTTTTACTGATCGCTTATAGAAAGAGAGATTAAACTATCAGTGACCTTAGATGAAATGAAATCATGTGGCCATCGTCAATAAAACGTCTGCAGACGTGAACAAGGTGGCTGTAATAAATATTATAGTGTCTGACATCAGCATCTCAGCGACACGGCCGTCCCCTCATGCATTTTTAAACATCTTGAATTTATATTCATTGTTATCAGAAACAACACTGTATAATATTGCACGCGCCCAAAATTCATAATTCATGGGATGAAAAGAGTTTTGAATGCGGTGAGGGGGGCGGCGGATGCTGATCATCTGGCAGGTTGTGTCAGGTCCAGTGAAAGCGTAAAAATCTGCCCTAATTTGGTTTCTTTTAATGTCTTCTAAGCAGGGCTGCAGACCTGAAAGAATAATACTGGACCCAAAATAAAAAATAAAAAAAAAAAAGAAGCAAATCATAGGCAGCAAACATTAACATCCACCAATGCTGGCAAACTAAATAAAAATAGTACTATTATATTTTATTACATATATCAAATATCAACATCCAATGTAAAGGCCTCCATCTTTCTAAACTTGGGCCAATTTACTGTCCACATTTTAACACGATACAAAAGGTTTGATAGTTTAACAATTTCAACAATACAAAATATTAAAACATGAACAAAGTGCCATAAAAAGTGAAACTGAGTGAACGACCCAAAACCAGTAACGCGAGTAAAAGCAGCACGAGGACCAAAGCGGCTTTGACCTGAAGTTACATCCAGTCATTTTTCCACTAGCAGTCACTGTTAGTCACTGTATGTAATACTATTGTTTGAAGAGAAATTGACAATAAACCCACATAGCTAGTGCCACTCCAGGAAATTAAGAAAAAAAACCACAATCTAACGGTGTTCTGCAAGACTCAACCAGGGAGAAAATGATGCTTCAATTGCTGAAATATTCTGTTTATTAACATGAAGATTACCAAATATATTCCTCATTTAGACAAAAAAAAAAAAAAAAAAATAAATCTGATTTCTCAAATTGAAATTAGCTCAAACATGGAGCATGATTTGGCCAGACTGGTGCATCCCTCATTTAAAGCTTTTCCTATATAAATTAGTTTGAATCAGTGTATTTCACTAGTTTCTGGATATGCAACCATCACCCCCCGTGTTTACAGCAGACTTGTGATCAATATGAGGGGGGGGATCTGTCGTGTCTCTGGAAGCTTGCTAAACTGACTGAATGTGATGCTTTAGTAGCCAGCCATGGCCAACAATGACCAGGGCTTAACATTCCTCTGTTGTTACGAGTGTCAACACCACTTTAGGTTTTACCAACTTTTCTGTGACTAAACCCATAAATATGCAATCTTGGGGGGGGGGGGGGGGGAGACACTACCAAGTGATGACTGACTTCAGCAGCCGGATTTTACTTGTACATCCAGAGAGATGTTTAGCAGAATTTAATTTTTCCTACACTTCCTGAGGGTTTATAAAGGCTGAGTTTACTCCCTGGACATCAAACCTGATAAAAACAGTCTAGACGAAGGTAGAGGAGGGACGGGTTTTACTGTCTTAATCACAGCAGAGAAATGTAAAGAATGCTAAAGCACACATTGTGAGACACATTGAGATGATTGGTATATTATCTTTACTCATTTCTTCACCATTATAAAACTTTTATTAACAATTTTCTCAATAGAATCACAGCAAACATCTTTACAAGACTGCTAATGTTTCTTGCTAAAAATACTTAAAATGATATCTTTTGAGAATACAAAAAGCAACAACAACCATATATCTCAATGCATCGTTGAAAGAGAATCTACAATCTGAGAATCTGAGCTGAAGGGAGGTTAAGCGTTGGAAAGGAGGAGGTGTGGAGGCCGTGTCGTGGTGGGTTATGTACATCACCAGCGGTGGGTCTTGGAGGTTCACTGTTCCAGGTAGAGCTGATATAGGATCAGAGTTCAAGCAGCACCAACTGATACACCAGCAGTTCTGTTACCCCTGACTTCTGACACAGGAAGGAAGGAATTGCCACCTTTGTTTAATCAAACATGTGGGATAAAACCTGACCCTGCCCAGTTTCTTGACGAGATCCCATATTTGATTCAAGACAGAAGAGAAAAGGAAAGCACAGGTAAAGCTGAATCAAGATCCTGCTCACAGTGGTTGGGGGGCAACAACTCCCACCTCTGACCAGCCAGGGTTTTGGTGGTATGCTACGCTATCGTTTGCTGCCCTCTAGGGCTAAGAGCGAGGCAGTGCAGGTATGGCTCAGGAGGAGAGACATAAGGGATCAGAGGGGGAAAGGGAGAGGGAGGCGGGCTCAGGACCGTGCTACTCATCACAGCCCAGAAGCTCCATTCGGAGGGTGATGCGCTCGTGCCATTCCCAAGGCAGGATGCGGACATATCGGCTGTAGAACGGAGGCTCAAAGATGTTCTTCTTGTGAACGTTGTTGTCACTGTTACCAGGAAAGATCTGGACCACAGGAGGAGAAAAAAAATATATATATGTAAAAAGCATAGCAACACAACACTTCTTGGGCAGTTTTAGATAGTTTTACAATGAAAATGATATTTAAAGTTAGTGTTTGATTATAATTCTGTATATGCCGAGTCATTATTCTTTTACTTTTTTTTTTAAAGTAACACCTGAATGCATCACGATCAGAATTTGGCAGACTGCTGAATATAATCATGATAGTGCTTTAACCTTTTCACGTTTTATCACAACAGCAAACTCCAACCTATATGATTGTAGTTGTATGTGACAGACCAAGGAAAAATGTATAATTGTGAAATGGAAGTGAAAGCAAACTACACGGATTTAAAAAGTTGTATAAAAACAGAAATATTTTGCCTCTATTGTCAGTACTTTGGGGAACATTTTTCCTCTGCAGTTACAGCTGCAAGTCCTTCAGGGTATGTCCAGCTTTTTTGCACATAACAGTGGGGCAAAAAAGTATTTAGTCAGCCACTAATTGTGCAAGTTCTCCTACTCAGAAAGTTGAGGTCTGTAATTTTCATCATAGGTACACCTCAACTATGAGATAAAATGAGAAAAAAAAAAAATCCAGGAAATCACATTGTAGGATTTTTAAAGAATTTATTTATAAATTATGGTGGAAAATAAGTATTTGGTCAATAACAAAAGTTTAACTTAATACTTTGTAGCATAACCTTTGTTGGCAATGACAGAGGTCAAATGTTTGCCGTAGGTCTTCACCAGGTTTGCACACACTGTAGCTGGTATATTAGCCCATTCCTCCATGCAGATCTCCAGAGCAGGGATGTTTTGGGGCAACACAGACTTTCAACTCCCTCCAGGAACTTTCTGTGGGGTTGAGGTCTGGAGACCAGCTAGGCCACTCCAGGGCCTTGAAATGCTTTTTACAAAGCCACTCCGTTGCCTGAGCGGTCTGTCTGGGATCATCGTCTTGCTGGAAGACCCAGCCATGTTCCATCTTCAATGCTCTCACTGGTGGAAGGAGGTTTTGGCTTAAAATCACACGATACATGGCCCCGTTCATTCTTCCTTTCACACAAAGCGGTCGTCCTGTCCCCTTTGCAGAAAAACAGGCCCACAGCATGATGTTTCCACCACCATGCTTCACAGTAGGTTTGGTGTTCCTGGGATGCAATTTAGCATTGTTCTTCCTCCAAACACGAGATGAGTTTGTGCCAAAAGTTCTATTTTGGCTTCATCTGACCTCATGATAGTCTCCTAATCCTCTTCTGGATCATCAATGCCCTCTCTGATAAAATTCAGACGGGCCTGGACATGCACTGGCTCAAGCAGGGGGACATGCCTGGCACTGCAGGATTGGAGTCCCTCTCGGCGTAGCTGATGGTTGTCTTTGTTACTTTGGGCCCAGCTCTCTGCAGGTCTTTCATCAGGTCCCTCCGTGTACTTCTGGGATTTCTGCTCACCCCATGGGATGAGATCTTGCGTGGGGCCCCAGATGGAGGGAGATTATCAATGGTCTTGTGTGTCTTCCATTTTCACTCCCACAGTTGATTTATTCACACCAACCTGCTGCCTGTTGTAGATTCACTCTGCCCAGCCTGGAGCAGGTCTACAATGTTCTTCCTGGGGTCTATCGGCAGCTCTTTGGTCTTGGCCATGGTTGAGGTTGGGGTCTGACTCTTGGAGGCTGTGGACAGGTGTCTTTTATAAAGATGATGAGTTCAAACAGCTGCCATTAATTTAATTTGCCTCTGGGTTAATAAAGTCTTTTTGAATTGAATTAATACAGGTAGCGAGTGGAGGACCACAGAGCTTCTTAAAGAAGTTACAGGTCTGTGAGGGCCAGATGTCTTACTTGTTTGTGGATGACCAAATACTTATTTTTCACCATAATTTACAGTTAAATTCAAAGCCTACAATGTTGTTTTTTTGTCTCTAGTAGTTGAAATGTACCCATGATGAAAATTACAGACCTCTCATCTTTTGAACTAGGAGAACTTGCACAACCAGTGGCTGACTAAATACCTTTTTGCTCCACTGGAAGAGACTAAAATGTTTGCTTATTCCTTTCTGTAAAATAGCTCAAGCTCAGTCAGATTTGAAGGAGGCTGTCTGAACATCAATTTTCAAATCTTGCCACTGATTTTTATTTAGGTCTGACCATGCCAACACATGATCTAAATCATCCCATTGCAGCTGTATGTTTAGGATCATTGTTCTGATGGAAGGTTACCCTCCACTCTAGTATGAAGTCTCCTGCAGCCTCTAACAGGCTTTTGTTCCAGGGCTGCCCAGCATTTAGCTTCATTAATCCACCCAACTTCTGATGGCCTTCTTTAAATGACGATTGTATTCTTGCCTTTCAATAAAAAGGCCAGAGTTGTGGCATGTAGGACGAACGACTGCCCTGAAAACAGATTCTTACACCTGAGCCGAGTGCGTCTGCAGCCCCTCCACAGTAATCATGGGCGTGTCAGTTTAGGGGGACAGCCATGTCTTGGCAGGTTTCCAGTGGCGCCATTTAAAACCTTAACTCTCCACAAATTTCTCCCTGGATGCACCACTTCTTGGTTGTCTGTCACATAGTTTTTGGTTGTAGTGTCACAGAATATGATGAAATTTAAGGAGTATGAGTTATTGCTCACGTGTATATAGTGTTAACCCATTCACCTTTTGTGGATAAAGGATAAGATCGTAGTGTGGCACCAGCTTTTATTACATTTTCTATTTGGCTGCATCGTGCTCACATCCACCTGTCTGGTTCCAAGCAGTTTGACCACAAGTGCTTATATTTCTTAACTTATCTAAACACCAGAAATCAATTTGGTTTTAAATAAGTGTTTTAGGAAAGAAAATTAAAAGAAAAAAAAAAAAAAAGAAAAAAAAAAAAACATTAAAGCAGCAGGAGTTTTGAGTTCCTGGTATCACCATCAGATTGTACCCTACCTAGCAACCGGAACTTTTAGTTTTCTTTTAAGTAAATAAGCCTGCTGAAGCTTTTGTAGTTAATTTAACTAAGATCATTTTTCCTACCAGCTTATATATGCGTTTCAATATTTACTTTATCTTTAATAAAAAGAGAAAAAATTTGGATAGTTTGGGGGCAGAGGGGGGGGGGGCAGACTTTATAGATTGACCAACCTTGTCTGTGCCCGTGGTTGCATCCTTCAGTATAGTCCAGGACCTTCCGTCATTACTGTGGGCTACTTTGAACGACGACACAAACTGGATGGAGCCAAAGTCTTTTGCCCCCTGAGTGACGATTCCCGTTATCTTCTTGGGAGACAACAGGTCCACCTAAAACACAACAAACCACTTTACAAAAACAGCACGGCAGACTCAAAAAACAGCCACACCAAGGTTCTCTCCCACCTGCAGCCATTCAGACCGGCTGTTGGTGGCGGGAATCCAAGCGTTGGTCTTGCCCTGCTTGTCCAGGCGGGCGTAGTGTGGCAGCCACGTGAATGCGTCGATGCCCCAGGTGCGGAAGGTGCTCGAGGCTGTGATCTGGCGGTCCGACACCAGCCGAGACTTCACGCCCATGGGCTCTGAACAACCTGAAGTGTTTGAATACACTGCGGAGGTGAGACCGGGAAAGGAAAAAGAGCCAGAGGAAGAGGAGTGGAAAGAAGCGGAAGGAAAGCATGATGGAAGAGGATGGAGAAGAAGCAGCTCAGGCCAGCCAGTGATGTGAAGCAGCAAACGTCAAAACGACAATAAGGAGGATGAGAGCAGCAGGTGCATTGGATTAGAATATGGTGACCAGATGCAGAACTGGACATACAATCAGAACATTGTGGACAGCTTTTAATTTTTGTAACATGTTGCTAGTGGAGGAGCAGAGGCAACATCACTCAGGTAAAACCCTACTTTACACCAACTTCCCCACACACTAATTTAATCCTTTTGGGTTAAAACAAATATGGATCACCAACAGGTCCCTGTAGCAGTTAAATATGCAATTTCATCAAGAAATTGTTACAATTTCAACCCAAAGTCTCAGATTGAAAAGGTAGTCAAAGGTATTCCCTTATAATGGCTAAATTAAAGTATACTAAAAAAGAAGTCCCCATCAATGAGGACCTCTTTGCCCCGATGCTAACTTTTAAATTGAAAATGTGCTAAAGCTAAATTTCAAGCCACGAGTTTTAAACAGATACAAATTTTGACTATTGAAATTAGAAAGGCGCTAAGGTGAAAGGAGCAAATTAACCCAAAGGAACTTCTTTTGTGGATTTGCCTAAATAGATAGCTGAGTCACTTTCTGTCAGTAACAACGTTCACACAGAGGGGTTTGTCGCTACAAGCTGGTAGTTCTTGGTTATGGTGCATTCACTGAATAGAAAAAGCTCAGATTTTTGAGTTTCTGACCAGCCAGTAAACAGTCAGAGCCGGTCGAGCAGAAAACCTGATTCCAGTCACCAGGTCCTTGGTGCATCTTTAAGCAGAAGGTAACTAAACACTGCAGCAAACTTTTGTTTAAGAGATCTCTAAAACAGACTTTTCAATGATCATGGGTTTTTGTCACACAGCTAATGTGGCAGCATGTAAATTACTTGGCTACTGAACCTTTCTGACAGCATCTCTGTCTTCTATTAAACAAACTGAAGCGTGATTTCATGCAGTAAACACAAATGAAATCCAGTAGGTAAAGGGAAAAGTGCATTAAAACGGTGTAATTTAAAAAAAAGAAGAGAAAAAAAAACACACCAGACAGGAATAAATTACAGTGTTTAGGGCAGACATCCCTTAAATAAAGCTACTATTATAAAATGATACAAGTGTGATATGTAGGAGGGAGAAAGAGACACTGAAGTGAGAAATTAAGCAACTGTCAAAAGAAAAACAAACAGCTAACAGTGCAAAAGCCCAGTGAGTTCAAAGGAAGCACGCTGGCACATGAGAGAAACAAAAGGTGAACAGACATTTGCTGCAGCTCAGGAAAAACATGAAAGTACCAAAATAAATGGAACCATAAAAAAATCCGTCTTGAACATATTAAGACTTTTTCCCCGTTTGATGCCCGTACAGTCACTAGGCCGGGATAAATGAATCTTGGATTTGACCAAGACGCCAATTAACGGTCTTCAGAGGAATGCATCAGTGTATTCCCCGCAGGGTAAAAAACCTTTGAAATGTGTTCAATTTCTGAGCGCAAAGAGGAAACATGGGCTAATAACCAGCAGATAAAATTTCTAGCTAACTGGACTCCTCATCTAAATGAAGCTAATTTCAGCCAGAGATGAGGCGATAACTGTGCTCGGCCACTCCGTGGGTGCGTCTGTGCGCGTGTTTACCGTTCAGTTCACAGCCCACCAGCTCCATGCGCATGGTGCAGGCCTTGCGACACACAACAGGAATGATGCGGATGTACTGTGCGATGATCGGCGGGTCAAACAAGTTGGTCTTGGGGCTGTCATTGTCCATGTTCCCCACAAAGAGCTATGAAAAAGGGAGGTGTTGAAAAATTCCGGTAAATGTTCACAAATCACTCGGCAGCAGAGATAGATTAATTTTGAAGGCTCTGGACATCAATAATCCCTTTACAGTTTTTTTTTTAGTCATACTCTAAAGTTTTCCACATTTTATAACAAACACAAACTTCTAAATATTTCACTGAGATTTCGTGTGATAAATTATACATACATACAAGATTTATACACCATTTTGAAGGCATGATGTTCAACTTTCTTCATCCCACAGTGTCATTTATAGTACCACCATACAGCTTCTACCCATCCAATCTTACTGAGCTCCAGTCAGGAGCTTTTCTTAAACATCAATTTTCAGGTTTTTGGCCCAGATTCCCACTTAATTTGAGTCTAAAAGGATTCCCATGGCATGACGCTGCCATCTGTTTCAGAAGAGTGTTTTCAGGGTGGATTTTATTCAAGGGCATTAAAAAAGGGGGCTGATTACATCCTACACTGTAGATTTTCCATTTAGAAAAACCTTTGAAAACTATGTTTCATCTTTCTTCCACTTCATTATCATGTTCTATTTTGTGTTAGTCTATCACATTAAAAACCCAATTAAATTGACTAAAGACTGTGGCTGTAATGTTACCATTTATAAAGTTTCTAATTTTGCAAGGAATCCGTCAACATCGCCTGTATTGTATAGCATGAAGAGTTAAAAATAAATCAGTCTGGCTTAGTGGCTCATGTGCATCCTAAAACCTTTACTAGGCTGGTATGTCCTGAAAAACAATACTGAAGGATTTCATTTTGATCAGTTTAAAGCATTCTTGGATATGACAGAGCCACGTTTTCTCCTCCATGTCCTTACTTGGTCCTGTCTCCGCCCTTCAGTCCTGTACATGGTGTACGTCTTGCCATCCAGACTGGAAGCCACTTTGAAGGCCTTAATGAATTCTGCTGTGCCAATGCGACTGGCACCCTGCATCACCATGCCTGTGAAGCGCATCTTTCTCTGCATGTTGATCTAGAAACAGACGGCAAAGAAGGGCTATTTTTATTTCCAGAGCAAACTTACAATGAGTTCTGGTATCAAAGCAGGTTAAGTCAGGCTGATCATCAAAAAGATGTATGACTAAATAGAATAAAAAGGAAGATTCTTCCCAATGTTTCAACAAGCTATAAACAGGAACCTTAGAGTGGTTCAGATTTTAATCTGAACTGAAGACCACTACTGTAGTTTTAAATCCTGCATCTTTCATCTGCCCTGTTATCCCCTTGAGTCCAAAGTGCTCATGGTACACTGAAATAAATCACTGGTGACCTCCATCCATGGATTCTTGTCATGAGCTGCTGCGCTCCATGCGTTGACCAGTCCTGTATTGTGGAGACGGGCAAGCTCCGGGCCCCATCGCTGCAGGCCCAGCATGGTGTAGCGGACTGATGAGGCTGTGATCTGGGACTCGGCGATGCCCCCTCCCTCCATTCCCAGGAGAGAAATACAGCCTGCAGATGAGAGACGGTGTGAACGTTCAGTCTCTAACATTTAACAATGAAGGTTATTTCTCTTTGTATGGTGACCTTGTGTTTCTTGAAATGTGCCTGAAATAAAAATGATTATTATGATTGTCATTTGAAAACTTCTAAGAATTTCGGTCCCAAATTTTCTTTGAGTGACACAGAAGGAGGAAAAATAATGCACGGTTAGGCACTACAGATCGTTTTCTGCATCACAGCTTTACATGGCCAGTAAAACTTGCAGCACTTAAGGAAAAATCCTTCAGGACACACAGCACTGAATCAGCAAAGTAATTCAAAGCAAGCCATTTTTATTCTACTCATCGATCATGCTGAAGCTTAGCAGTTGGCCATCTTCCCAGCCTAATTACCTTTGGTTTAGCCTTTCACTTCTGTTGCAATTCTTCCATCATGTCACTGATCCCCCATTCAAGCATTTCTACTATTAAGTAGGAGTGTTTTGTAAGACAATGATGTGCAAGTCAATTACACTTACGCAGTTGGCAATGTTTGCCCACATATGGAGAAGGGCAGTGGCATTTGAAATCTCCATCCAAGTCCCTGCAGGTGCCGCCGTTCTCACAGGGCTGGTTAGCACAGTCGTTTACATCTGCAGGGAGATGATTCACATTGCCATTTACTGCAGTCAAGGACCATCAGGTCCATTTCATATAAAATCAGTGTGAGAAATGTGAGGGGTGCTAGACGTCATGCTTTAAGCAAGCTTACAGTGCCTTGCAAAAGTATTCATGCTTCCTCGACAAAGCCACACCAGCCCACTTCCAACAACAAAGTTCAATCAGTTATATTGGCACTTTATGTGATGGCCTAACTTAAAGTAATTTAGGATTATGAACTGAAAAAAAATGATACAGCACCATTTTTAAGCCTATATAGATGTGAAATGTTTGGAGTTTGTCTTCAGCCCCTCTTACTGACTGGGCCATGTTAACATGACTATGCTTTGATCTAAACCAGGGGTCACCAACCTTTTTGAAACTGAGAGCTCCTTCACTGGTGTGTCATACAAAAGGGCTACCAGTACTGACCTTTGAACTAGAAGAGTCAGAGTTCACCTTAACTTTATGTAAAATAAACACATTCATGGTTTGTTATAGTCATTTTTAAATCTATATAAATGTAAGTGTGAATAAGCAGAGTAACAGAATAAAATAAAGTTTTAGATGCAGCTCACTGGTGGATTGTGCTTTTTGTTGGTGACCCCTGATCTAAACCATCCATTGCTGCTCTGGCGGTAGGCTTACGGTCATCATCTTGCTTTAAGGCAATCCTCTGCCCTAGTCTTAAATCCTTTGCAGTCTCCAACAGGTTTTCTTCAAGGACGTTCCTGTATACAGCTCCACCCATCTTCTATTCATTCTGACCAGCTACCGACAACATGATGCTGCCACAGCTTTGTTTCACTGTTGGGAAACTGTGTCTAAAGTGATGTCAAGTGTAAATTTGCCAACCATATATCATTTAGCACGCATTTCTAATGGTTTAGTTTTGAATTCATTTGACCAGAAACACCTCCACACGTTTGCAGTGTCTCCCACTTTAGCTAAATGACCTGTCTTACCACTTTTGAATAAAAGTATTCGCAGAATGCACGACTGATAGTTGTCCTGCCGAAGAAAAGTTAAGGTAGTGGGTTCTAACTGGGTTCCATGTAGGGATAGAGTTAGGGAAGTAAATACTTTTTTTTTTGAAAAATGAGAGAATCAATCGTAGTTTGTGGCTATAATATGGCAAGACGAGAAAAAGTTCACTGTGCATGAATAATTTGGGAAGGCACTGTAGCTGAAGCCAAACCAAGACCACAGCTGGGGAGGAAAGAAGGTTAGTAAAGAAAAATTATATCTACTTAGTGAGTTCATGCAATCCTAAAAAAAACTGATGTGGTACAAAAGGTCCAGCTGCACCAGGAGATCATGTGGTTAAGCAGTTGGTTATGTAACAAATGCTACCAGAAAAAAAAAAAAAAAATCTGTTCCACAGCATCAAGGAAAAGTTTAGTGTAGTGTACTATGCGCTTATTTTTATCCCTGCAATTCATTCGGTCAACTCATGGTGGCGCCCCTAAACACTGTTAGTCACATTTAAAAAAAAAAAAAAAAAAAAAAAAAAAAAAAAGACTCATCAGATTAATCAGCGGTGAAAGCAAAGGAGCAGTATGAAAGAAAAATAATGGTTTTATTTCTGAGCCATGAAACCTTTTGGTGTGATTAAACCTGCTCTGAACGTTCTTGTGACCAACAATGTATTTAAAGAACGAGGCTCGGTTTCATTTGTGTACAAATGCCAGCATATAGAGGACATTTCAACACATCTATGGCTTCAACCCTTATTGGTTACCGTCATTACTGAGTAAGATGCACAAGCCAACCATTACCCAGATGTAATGTTTCTAACCAGCAAATACACACATGGTTTCATCTTACCACCCACACACTGCCTCTATAAATAGCGCTGTGTCTAAACAGTTATTTTCACTCATCATAGAAGGAATGTAGTAATTTTGAAATGTGCAGCCATAAGCTCTGTGTCAAACACCAGTGGACCTAATTATCCAGAGAGTCCGGATTCCTTAATAAAACCAAAAATTACAACCACCCCGGGGATTTTCAAGTTTTACAGGAACACTTTAAAAAGGAAAATTAGCAACATAGTAAACGATGTGCAGAATAACTGAACTGGATTCTCCAAGTCAGATACCAGAAAAACAGACTGCATGATTCCACTAGTAAAGGTTTATTGATTGGCTGCAGAGAAGTCTGCTAAGGGCTAAACCAGCAAGGTATAACGAGGCTTCTTTAGTGCCGGTCTCTTCACCCCTTCACCATTTTGTACCTTTGAGCTTTTAAATAAGTATGAAATGCAGTCTTTTGCCATAGGACATTTCATATTGAAGATGCTCCTGTTTCTATCACCTCAGGGGACACTTTGTACCCTTATTTGACAACCAATGATTGAATGTCCTTTTTCCTTTCTCCCACTAACATACCACTTTTAGCAACTATGGCTATATGAAGCCAATCAATTAAACCTACTGATCACTCAGAACTGTTATAACCAACATGTTTCTAAAGAGTGAACAGGCCCAAATAGGGATCAGAGTTAAAAAAAAAAAAAATCAACAGAAACAGAGTAATATAAACTTTTAAAAAGGAAATGATTCTCAACTACTTTAACTCCTCCGTGTGATTAAGGTCATTTTATGACTAATACTTGCATGATGGATGAAAGACAATGATATGCAATAGTTAAGATCATAATGGTCTGTTGTCAGGTACTATAGGACAATAGGGGGGGACAAAAAGGTGACACGTAGGGAGAAATGGGGGTGCAAATTGTCCGAGGACTGAATATACGAAAAGCCTCTTTAGTTTTCTACTCCTTTACTACAGCCAGCGTCATCATGGAACAATTAAAATTGTAATAGGACAGCAGGATAAATATATTTTAGTGATTTTATGTGTTTATTATTGCGATTATGATTTTACTGTGATTAAGTATTCTTTTCTCTTTTTCATGTTTCCATAATTCTCCACTTTCAGCATCTTGACTAATATCATCTATAATTGCATTTGGGAATCCATGGCAGTCTGTCCAAATACATTAGAATGCATAACACTTCAGTTCTTAGCAATATTGAATCTGTACACACTGATATTGCAGTGATGACTGATTTAATACATCATGCAGCTTTAATCTTTAACTGCTGCTAACATAGGAAGAAAGGTTGATATACTAACCAAACCACTGAAGACTCCTCCAATAAAAACCCTGAAAAAGTTTCCAGATATCCTGTTTTCAATTTGCTGTGGACTGGACAGGGAGTGCCAGTTCAACCCAAAATAGCTCTGATCTGGCTCCCCCTGTGGAGGTATAGTGAGCTCTGAGAAGCGTTTTGAAACTGTTGGGATTCTTAAATCTGCAAAGTCCAAATGATTATCATATCTACTTTATGACTTGGCTTTTTGGCAATTGATGAAACATTTAAACGGACATAAGCTCACGGCATCTCAGAATCTGTACTTTAAAAACACACAGACCCCAAACATATTTATATCCTTCCTAAATCCCAAGGATTGCAATTTTTGTTAGAAATGATGTAAACGCCAAGCCTTTTACGGTAAAAAGGAAATATATCGCAGTCCTTCTTGGTGCATGTCAACGAGCAGCCACCCATTACAGCTTACAGTTTACCATGAGCAACTACGATAGTTTTCCAAGTTATTTATCTAAGAGCATACAATCTCTAATGAAAACATGCATCACATTAGCTATGATAAGAGCATATTTAGCTCAGACAAAAATAAACCAGGAAATGCAATCATCCCTCTCCATCCAAACCATGACAGGGCAAGAAGACATGCCAACACCCCGTATGTATTCATTAGCGCCCATGGAGCCCCGTCTGCACACACAACCACATCCTGGGAGGAGGGAACACTCTCCTAAAAACTGCTGAGAGATTAGTTCACTCATTACGGGGTGACTCCCAAAAAGTAAAAAAAAAATCCTAAAGCTGATCTGAAATCTTTGGCTTTAGAAGACTATAAACAGGAAGAAGGCTCCTTCCCTCACCATTTCCATCCATCTGTTTTGGCCACAAGTGAGCAGCTAGTGACATTTCTCTCTCTCTAGCTCTCAATCGCTGTTTTTTTGAGTCGCGTATTCCAACACACACTTAAACACACTTCCTTCCCTCTGCCACCCATAGAGCCACTTAGCCCAGTTTGACAGGGCAGTCAAAAATGCCACAGTCAGACCTGAGTAGCAAGTGTGACATTGTAAAGAGGGCAGACTTAATTCACCGTTCCGCCTCCAGATTCACTTTTTCGCCCGGCAACAACAGCAGAGCTGACGTTTCTGACATTCATTGTGGACTGCCACTTTCTGTTGGCCAGATTTGGTTATTCATGTGGGATGTGCAGCGCGCATGTGATTAAGCTTCTTCTGTCGGAGATTTGTTTTCCCCTGATCCGTTTCTCAAAAACCTTTGATCTAAAATGCGTTTGAACTTCTATTTGACAGTTGACCTTAAATCTAAGGGATCAAATGTGGCCACTTCTCACCATCTACTCAAATCTTTTTTTTTTTTTTTTCCCCCCACTTCTTTTGCATTTTGTCAGCACTATGCAAAGGCATATTTTGTTTTCTTAACTGTGTCATCAAAAATTTCACTAAAGAAGCAGAACAAATTGTTCACGCTACAAAAACAGAGCCTACAGTTATGATTTATTTCCACGTGTCTGTTATGTGTGGACTGACGATCAAGTCATCCCTTGCATTTAGTTTTCTTTTTTTTTTTGCTTGAATAAATCAAAGGTCAGCAATAAAAAAAAAAAAAAAATATTTGAAAGAGGGGCAGGTACAAACACTGGACGAAAAGGGTATAGAAAAAGCAATTCTTGTGCAAATAAAATGATGAATAAGTAGTAGATACCCTGAAGTGCAATCATTAACTAACCTTTATTACAAAGTAGCATAAAGCCTGGCTTTTAGAAATTGTGGTCAATACCATGCTCTTTATGCTCAAGCCCATTATATCCTGAGACACGAACAGTAAAGAGCACCTCGAGTCGACTCTCACTTCTGTCAACCCATTCTGACCCCGCAGTCCACATGGAATTTTCCAGAACTCAGCATAGTCACATTAACTCGTCATATTGTTAGAGGGGAAGTGAGGTTTTATCCAATTAGAATAGATGGCTTCTCTGCAGGGGGCTGTTAATCTAACAGCCGAGTAAATTTAACTGCTAAATGACTTGTGGATGAATAGATTTTAATGGGCTGTGATTTGTGGCTTATGCGGGTATAAGCAAAAATGCAAACGGATAGCTTGGTTGTATTTAAAGTTAAATAAGACAGTCTGCAAGTTAAGTTTCACTCTAGGGATTCGGGGTCAAAATAGATGATGTGGAAAAAACTGAACTGGCTCGGGCGCTGTGCGAGTACTTCAACAAAGGGTTTGAGGCATGTGTGACAAATGTTTTAGTAAAATAGGATCCTTGCTGTCAGACAGGGTGAAATGATTAAAATGCGGTGCATCTAAAGCAGAAATACCACTTTTATGTCCCTAGCCTTGACTCACAAACAACTCCTTGTTGTGAGAGATAAAGCTGTACTCGGTGATTATCCCATTTGTGTGTATGTGTGGTCTTGAATTCCACTACCTCTCCATGCAGCCAAGAAAACAAAGAACATCTAGATCTCAGGGTGGAAAAAGAGAAGACAGCAAGGCAGGCACACATGTACATGTTTTCTTAAGCTTCACTTCCACCGTTACCTTTTGTAGAATTTAAATTTGCTCCCTGGACACCTAGGGAAAAAATGCATTCATAAATCAAACAAAATATGTTTCAACCTTTTCAAAAAGGTCTGACATAGTCTCTAACAAATTTGGTTTAAGTGTACATTTGGCCACTGTTTTTCAAACAAACAGTAGCCATCTGTCTGTGTGTGCATGACAGGAGGCATTAGAGGAGCGCAGCACATGTTTTCACTGTTGTCTCTCTGTTGGGCTGACCCTGGATGAACCCACATGGTCTTAGAAAGCAACCGAGAGGACAACAACTGTCCTACTGGTCCGTTCTCATAACGTTTGCCTACATGCTCAGCTGCCATCCATTTAGCTCAGAACTCTGGTGTAGGGAAGACGTCCCAACCAATTTAAAGTTCCAGCTATGGGTCAGAAAACCAGTCACATTTGCCATTGCAAATTATTTTGTCACCGATTTACTGAGATGCAAAACATCTGAAGGACAAAGAACTCAATCTTTACATCTTTCAATAA
Source organism: Fundulus diaphanus (assembly GCA_037039145.1). Classification (NCBI taxonomy): domain Eukaryota; kingdom Metazoa; phylum Chordata; class Actinopteri; order Cyprinodontiformes; family Fundulidae; genus Fundulus; species Fundulus diaphanus. Next base: position 41,374,804 of record CM073134.1, read on the forward strand.
GTATTAACAGCCATGTTGGATTTTTGGAGTGGGGTTGGTGCGGAATATGGAAATCTCTGGATGCTTTTTTTTTTTTTTTTTCCCTTCTCTACACTTAGAACTCTAAAACCCAAAATTAATCCTAATTGGGACAAAGCAAAATTGAAGGTTATTAAAGTACATTTAAAACCTATAAGTGTAGTGCTATCTCTTTATGCATATCTTTCCCAACCAGTTTAACAAACAGCAGCACACTGCTGAAATCTGTTTTATAAACATTTATCAGATCACGGCAACATAAAACCTGTAACGCCAACCAAAATGTCTACTTTTACATTACACAGGTACTTATGAGTAAGCACTATATTGATACTCAAAGTATTTAAGATGAAGAACAGACTTACTGGTCTGGCAGTGAACTCCTTCAAAGCCGGGCTGACATTTGCAGACGTACTCGGTGAAGACGTCACCTCGGCGGGACTGGCCGGTCGCCTCACAGACGCCATCGTTCTTACAGGGGTTGGGGCTGCATGGCCCTTTGGGTTGAGAAAAAAAAAAAGCTAAATTAGCTTGAACCATTAAGTGAAGTAAGTTTTCCTGTAACATGTCTTAATGTTTTCTCTCAACATGATAAATTACTTTAAGATTTATTATTTAAAAGTAACAGCTAAACATGTTTCAATCTAGAAATGCCATCAGTTTGCTGTATGGACTCACTTACAGGTAGACAACTTGGAGGGAAAATGAAGTCCGATATATTAGTTTAGTTGAGAGAAGTGAACTTGCCTGTCTCAGTCTCATTGCAGGTTTCTCCAGAGAAGCCATCGGGGCAGATGCAAATGAATGGAGCCCCTGTGCCAGTCACACAGGTTCCTCCATTGTCACAAACGTTCTCTGGACAAAGGTCACCTGCAGGCAGAGGGGACAGCAACGCGCTGAGTCAACAATATTTAAACCTCTGGAAATACTTGATATACGTATATTTGCAGGCCTTTAGTTCTGCACAAGAAATTTACATTTACTGCTGCTTTGAGACTTTTAGGTAAACTGCATATGTGTTTTGCGTTTTTATACATTTTAGCCATTAAAAGTTTTACCATGTCAATGTTTTAAACACATTTAGGAGCAAACGATGAAAAACAAAATCTCAGTTCACTTGTATTTCATACTGCTGCATTGTTAGGCTGGATGACAAACAGCCTGCTGTAGGTTGGGCGTGATGATCTGAACAGCTGAGTAAGCCATCACTAGCCTGTAAACAACACAGACACTAGATACTTCCACCACCAGGCAGCCATGAAGCCGACAACCTGGCGTTCCTCTCTCATGAGGGAAATCATCTCAGCTGAAGGTAGAGAAAAAAAATTTAAAGCTTCCATTTGAAGGCATAAGAACTGAATCAATTTCAGATTGCTGGTCTTTAGTAATTATCTAGACAATGAAGCCTTTTGAATTGGGGTTTTGAAACTTTTCAGTGTGTGAAAATGAGACAAAAAGTGAGTTGTGTCACAGTTTAACAAAGATAAACCCTATAACATCTCTAACCCAAAAATAAATAAACTACCACCATGATCTAAATGTTTTTAGAGAAGTCTTTGAATAGTATTAAAGGAGAAGTCCGGTCAAAATCAGAATTCAAACTGCTGAAAGTACTTTAAATATAAAACTACTACATACTGTGCAAAAAATTATAAGTTTTTTTAATTAATAATAATAATTCTCATTTAATCATGTTTATGTGGAGGAATCCATGTTGGTCAAGAATAGTACTGTCACCTCCCATTTTTTGACGTCAATTGGCGGACCCGCTGTTGAGCAAGTTTCAACGCTCTGTTTGTCACGGCGCACTATTTTCCAAGATCAAACTCAGTCGGGTCCTACAGTATATATCTATACACGTGTGTGTGTGTGTGTGTGTGTGTGTGTGTGTGTGTGTGTGTGTGCGCGCTCCGCGCAGCACGGCTTTGCATCTAACAGACGGGGTTTCAGTTTGCAGCAGAGCGCGCACACACACACACACACACACACACACACACACACACAGCGGAGGAGAGATCGCTGAAGTGACTTAAGTTAGCTGATTATTATAGTACAAGTATTAAAATATAAGAGCATTCCAGCACATGCTGGGCTGAGCACGGCTTTGCACCGGCGCTGCAGCTGAGCGCGCACACACACACACACACACACAGCGGAGGAGAGATCGCTGAAGTGACTGTGTTGAAATAATCTATGTTTTTTCCTCTTTTACCAGTTGTGTTGGAACATCCGATGGCCATGCACGTGGGCATTGTTGCTTCAGCAATAGCTCTTGGGAATGTCAGCGGTGAAGTCCTCTGGAAATCCGAAATAATTATTGATGATCGCAGCTGTGTAGAACGGCTCCTATTGACTTTGCATGGAAAGCGGAGAGAAATGCTGTCGCCGCTTCCGCTCTTCCACGTCGCAGGATGTGATGTCAAACGCCTCTTACTGCCCATATTTGGGCAGTCATGTCAGCCCCCATACACAGTGATTCAGACGACAATTTATGTTTTTATTTTCTTATTGATTAAAGATAAGTTCATTAAATAACCACAAATGTATTAGTTTTAGTTATAGCTAATGATACCCTGATTTTTCCTTGTTGACCGGACTTCCCCTTTAATAACCGTCTACATTAAAAGCACATGGCTCATTCTTCTGAACACTGATGTCCATTTAAGGCTTGCAGGTATTGGTTTTGGCACATCTGTTTAAATGACAGCGTTTCAGGCCAAGGTCTGGTCTTTGACTTGGCCTGTGTTAAACACAGATCTTATCCTTTTTAGCCATTCTGTTGTACACTGAATGCTCCTCTTCGGATGACATTCCTGTTGCGTAACCCTGTTTAGACCAAGCTTGAGCAGTTTAACAGATGGCCTTCTGTTTATTACTACTGAAATTCTGATATGTTTAAGCCATCGGCCAAGGACTGAAACAAGGCAACATAAATGAATAAATCAGCCCTTAACCATTGTTTGACACCGTTAAGAGTCCATTTAGCTAATTCTGTGTTTAAAGGAGAAGTCCGGTCAACAAGGAAAAATCAGTGGATCATTAGCTATACCTAAAACTAATACGTTTGTGGTGATTTAATGAATTTAGCGTTAATCAATGAGAAAATAAAAGCATAAATTGTCGTCTAGATCACTGTGTATGGGGGCGGCCATTATTGACTATATTTGGGCAAAATGGCCACCTGACATCACATCCTTTGACATTTGTGCGGTGAGGCACTGCGCTCTACAAGCTAAATCAATAGGAACCGTTCTACACAGCTGCGATCAACAACAATCATTTCGGATTTCAAGAGGACTGCACCATTGAAATTCGCGAGAGCTATTGTTAAAGAAACAATGCCCACGTGCATGGCAGTTGCATGTTCCAATACATCGGGTAAAAGTGGAAAAAACAGTTTTTTCACCTTTTCGATTCATGGGTTTGTCGCTGGATTGCCAACATGAAGAGGAAGGATTTGCCATCGAACTTCTGGCCAGAGAAAAAAAAAAAACAAAAACAATCTGTAGCCAACATTTCGAAGAAGAATGTCTTCAAGATGACATGAGAGCGAGACTTTTTGGTAGGTTTTTCTATTTTATAATGTAGAATTTGCCGGGACATTTGTTTACCAACCAGAGCGGCGGAGTGATACGACACACTTGGAAAGAATGCTCACTGTTGCGAAGCCCACTTATTTTATACAACTTTGGTCTTATTTTTTCTAAAGTCGCTTGTAAATTTCATGAGTTGTGGGGTTGCAGTTTTTGGGCTTGTTTCTGAAAGTGTAGTCGATTGTTTGGGCTCTAAACTAAGTGACGCTGAAATATCCCTCCGCCTCATAGCGCACTGCAGCTCATCCTGACAGGAGCAGAGGGAGTAAACTCAGAAGGAGTTTACTCTGCCCGTATTTTCTGCAGTTTACGGCTGCAATAACTGATAACTGCTGAAAGTAGATTAGGCGGTGCAGATCACCATTTTGAGCAGAGATTGGTTCTAAAGATGAGTTTTATACTCATAACATTGCAGAACCCAACCCATAAACCATACTTTAATGCTTATTTGTTGTCTTTTTACGTCTCTAAAATGTAAAATTAGTATTACTTTAAATTGAAATGCTTAATACCATGTCTATCTTTGTTAAAGAGGTTAAAAAAAATACTTCGGCATGAAAACTGATATTTATTTACAAGGGGACAGATAGGGCATTGGGACTTGCTCTACAGCCGATACCGCACAAACTGGGAGGTGGCAGTACTGTTCTTCACCAAAATGGCGGCCCCCATAAAAGGACCTTCAAATGAAAATTACTCTCAATTAAAAAAGCTTATTTATTGAACAGTATGTAATAATTTTATATTTAAAGTACTTTCAGCAGTTTGAATTCTGATTTTGACTGGACTTCTTTAAGCTCCCAGCTACACCTGATGTTTTAAACTGTAACTGCATATCAGTCTAATAGACGGGACAGAAACTGTGTGGTTTGCTGAAACGCAACTTTGCTAAACCTATTCACACAGCTGTGTTCCTTTTAGACCAATGCTCTCTGGTTTCCATTTCAAAAGAAGTCACCATTCCTCACATTTATCTAACATTGCCGTAATGATTTTAAACATTAAGTGCCAAGTGAGGCATGTAGAGTAGAAAATGACCCTCTTGAGTTGTCTTGCTTGTTGGCCACAAGTAAATATATTTCACAGTAGAATAGGCATGGGCTGTTTACTGAGGTCAAGGTATATATTAAAACTAAATAAAAAAAGTACAGTTTCTAAACCTTTTATTCATACCAGTCTATCTGAAATCCTTTTGCAGAGATGCCAGAGAAGATGCCAGTGATTGCTGTCTTCCCTGGCTACATTGAGCATAAAGTAGAGTCACCCCACCCCCACGTGTTGCTGCACAGTGCTGATCAGCTTGCTGAATGAAGGCTCTACAGTATTACACAGCTTACATAGAAAGAAATTCCATATGGTTGTTCTGGTTGCAAAAGGAGGAGGAAGGAGGCCGAGGAAGCTCAGCAATCCCCACTTACCACATAGATTAAAGCAAACCGGACAGAGGGGCATCAGCTTCTCCAATTTCGTGCCCTTTTAGTTAAAAACTTTGGTTTAAAAAAGTCTATAACTGTATCCCGTTTGGCTATTTAGCCAAGAACTGCACTTCCTGTGTATATCGTGGGATAGCAGGGATGTATCCAATGTCAAGGCCTCTGAGCGTGTTCACATCTCGTGGGATTCTTAAGAGATTGGTCCAAGTGGCACCAACAACACATCTTTATCTGAAAGTCACTGCTTGTTTATCTTTGGGAGGGAATGAAACCTCCCTTCCTATGCCCGCACTCAACTCCCTTCAGGAAACCTTCACATGCCAAACAGATTCCTGGAACAATCTGATCACAGTTGTTAGAAAATAGTCAAATCAAACAAAAACTAGACAGATTGTTCATCTTATTTACCAATCGTTGTAAATGTTTGTGGGCTGCACCAACCGAGGAGCAATTCAGGTCCGAGCATGACCTCACTTTAAGGAAATGGAATTAGTGATGAGACGGTAAAAGTTGTCCGCCAAGATAAAAACCACCAAAACCTCTATGAAAGTTCCCAAAAAAAAAAGGATGAGACTGTCTGGAAAAGCCACACATGAATTAAATGAGGAATAGAGAAAACCTGCATAAGCCCCACAGACACTGAAGTTTGACTTTCAGTTCATTTAAACTACAAGCTGTTGTGTTATAAACCTGCTTGGCTTGTTGTATATGGCTTGGTCTCTCTTCACAGGAAACCAGACGCTTGCCATGTCCCACAATCAAGGCGATCCAGTTTTGTTTTGTTTTTTTAAAGGCTGTGGTTTATATTTCAGGGGATTTTTTTTAATTTCTCGGAGTATAGTTTGAGTTCTGTTTAGCTCATGGGAAAGTTGTTTATTTGAGTCCAATAAAGCTGTGGGGGGGGGGGGGGCAAACCCTGAGCCTATTAAAGACGTATTCATACGTGTACTTTCAGATACTTCCTCATAACTCCCCTGTGTTTTTATGCCACAATAACAAAAACAAGCTTTAGCATGTATGTTATTCATTCTCCATTTAATGTGGACAGCATAAAACGATAAAGAAAACAAAAGCTATATTGGCGAGATAAAGGTGCCCAGTATGTTGCCAGATCTGCCCTGACCACCATTAGGAAGGCATGCAGAGTTTCACCAGGAAGGAAAAACCCATTCCAGAGGGAATTGCAGCCATATGAGTCATGGTCTGCGCCTTTCCCAGTTTGCCCCTGCCCAAGAAAGGGACTCAAATACCTTAATAAAGAGAGTTACCTGCAAATGACAAAACCCAGTCCTCAAAGAAACAAACAAAAACAGAGGTCAGGGGCGTTATGAGGCGCCCCAAAACCAGACAGTGAGTCACAAATGGAGCATTTGGCAACGTTCATTTAAAGGCTAACTATTAAATATCCTACGTGTTTGAAACTGCAGTGTTGATTGTTAAGCTTGGGGAGAGCAGACAGGCCATTACGTTGGCAGTTTACTTCACGGGGGAGTTGTTCTTGGCTCGACTAATCAAGATAAATCTTTTCTGAATGAAAAACAGCACCGAGCATGTTTTCTGTAAACGATTGCAGAGGATGTTATTACGAGTGACTCAACGCACTGGCCCAATGACCACAACCCACATAGCCAGTTTACACTGAAAAGACCTTTAAATGAGCGTGTAACAAAAGTCTAAACTCCCATTACATTATTTTTTTATTAAAAAAAAAAAGTAACAATCCCATTTGTAATACGATACCTTCATGAACATTACAATGTCAAGCTCACCCTACGAGACTGCCTGTTCACTCAACACTTCAGGGCTGTATGGTAAAAGCAGATATAAGAAATTATATAGCAACGTTGAGGGCCTACTTGTATTTGGTGGTGGTGGGGGTCAATACTCATCTGCAAAAATGTAATCTTTTAACAGAATCAATTATTAAATAAAAATCAGTGTTTCACAAGAGTACTACCATGATGAATATTGCTATGATGAGGTATCAATGAAGTGAGCTCAAACTGTATTGGCACCCCAGTAAAGATGTGTTGACAAAAAGTTTTTTTTTGTTGTTTTTTTTTTAGGTTTAACGGCACTAGTGGCTCATTTCTCTCGTTTTGAAGAAAAAAATCCAATCTTTCCTTTTAAAAACACAAATATTCAATTGGAAAATACCATGTTCAAAATTAATCAGTCGTTACGAATAAATGTAACCGAGTATGCCTAGCATGACTACGGCGCTGATCATGCTTTTCATTAGCAAGCCAAGAATTTACGTTTTGCTGAGGTATAAAAATTATGTGATCCAGCCATTTCTCTTAGCAACTCCTCAAAACAGTAGCAGAACATGCCATTTGAGTAAGGCACGTTTGTCAGGACATGGCCACAAGAACATTTACGCTCCTAAACTTTCCCGCAGTTATACGGTCAAGGCAATGATTAAAAAGTCAAGATCTGGACCTGCAACAATCAAGGCCGCTCAAGTAAATCTGTCACCACGCACAACAAGGAGGATGGTGAACATGGCCAAACTTGTCTCCAAGCTCGATTAGAGAGCTGCGGCAGATTTTGTCTGCAAGATCATAATACTGCAGTATAGAAAAAAAAAATAAACTTTTGCCCAGGGATTAAAAATATGTAAAATAAAATTACCTTAAAAAAGGAAAAAAAATACAATAGATAAAAGAATTACTATTATTAGTCTACGTTGGGAGAAATCTTCCTTGGAAACAAGGATCAGCTGCATCAAACCACATCTCAAATCGGCAATAAAAAAAAATTAAAATGTCTCAGTAAAATAATATTCAATAGCAATAATAACCGTTCAACAAAAGGTGGTATTAAAACGGTGCAAATCAAAAATAAAATTATTCCATACACCGCATCCCTGGAAAACGTCATTAACGTCCTACACCTAGAAATGATCGTTGACGTAGGCCACGACCTGTAGTCTGATCAAAGCATCTCAGGAGAAGTAATCTCCATCATGTGATAAAGGATGTGAAACACGTGATGCTCTCATGTCGAGGTCTGATCATACGTTGCAGTGCACACACACGCAGAATATGCTAAGAATGGAAACATCGTTACGGCAGCGGACATGACCTGTAGGTTTAATCACGCATCAAGTCAGTGTTCATATTATGTGGCGTGCAAAACAGAACACACTCTGCTCTCTGCACTGTTGCACACCCTGATATGCTTGGCCCATGCAAGCCGACAGGACCGCGTAGGACTCGGTGTTCCGGAAAGCCAAGGAGCGAGGGCTGCGTCACCCACACGACAGGATTTCTCAGGCCTTGTGAAAACCGTTAAAGGATGTGTTGACGTACATTAAGGCGGCCTGCGGAGCCCATTCAGTCTAAAAAGGAGCGAGCAGGAGGTGCGAAGACAAAGGAGTCTACCCTGAAGTGTCATAGGAAGTGGATTTAATAAGGTTTGGCTGAAATGGCTACCGCGCAGAGTCACGCTACTCTTCATAACAGTAATATTTTGGGATCAGCATGACTCCAGCTGCAGGTGAGCTTTCTGTAATCTGTGACTGCAGCTCCAGAGCACAGCCATCTGCTCCTGCTCTGAAAGTCTATAAATACACACTGGAGTCACGCACTAGCAACACAATAACACTTTCCTCTGAAGTACAGTAACTGAATCCGATCTGGGAATCAAAACAAAAGATTTCTACTAAACCCAAAAGCCAATGCCGAAACTGACGTCATCACTTTCCTTTTGGATTATATAAAAACTTGGTATGAACGAACAATTTGTGATCTCTGATTCCAGCGCTGCCAGACGTTTCCTTGGCTCAGTGTTGAAGCTCACGCAGCAGCATGTAAAATATTCAAGACAGCAGATTGGAAAGTGGGGCGACAGATACTAATAAAGTTTCCCAAATTAGAAGAAGATCCTCCACATTGTGATAAAACATTGATCAAGGAAGTAATTTGTAATTCAAATAGGATGAAGGGGAGGAAAAAAGGAAAGAAAACTAAGCCAAAAAGGAAATACTGTTCTAAAGATTTAGTGAAAACCTAAAGTAATGAGTGCTACAGAAGGCAGGGGCCTGGAGGGAACTCCCAACACAGGCAGATGGGATGAGTCAGATTTGTTACTGAACATTCATATTTGATACACACAGCCACAAGCTTATGTACGATATCTAGAAAATGTTTCAATTTTGATGTTACTGCTGAACTCTGAAATGATTAAAAACACACACACACACACACACACACACGACTAGCCTGCTATACTTCACCATTGCACGATGTCCTCTCACTCTCCATGAGCTTTAAGATTACAGTCACCAAAGATCTACATGAGGATGTGTGCATCAAGTGCAATTAGACAGAACCAAACTGGCCAAATATATAAATACAAATGTACATGAATATCAATCATCAACCTCAAAAGACTGAACCATGGCGTGACTACCAGCATAACTCTGCTCACTCCCCATGATTGAATATGGCACATCAAGCTAATGGCTGCTTCCACCCAACACAGCCCCCTCCTGTTCCCGTGTATCCACACCGCTTTGGAGTTTTTCAAATTTAGCGGGGGGGGGGGGGGGGGGGGGGGTTAAACAAGGGCAAGCAATTAAAGAGTGATCATCTCCTAATCAAACTAATGACCCAATCACAACCGTAGCTCATGCTACACTCTACAGACACTCCGTCTATGCTGATGAAGATTAGCTCACCTCAGCCCACTGTAGGCTCGGTGATGCTAAGCTAGCAGGGCACTGTTTTCCTGACCATTTCAGCTAACGATTACCTGAGCCCTTGGGCGCACTTAGACTGTATACAGAGCACTGAGCTTTCACCCAAGATGGCCCGGCAGTCATTAGGTGGGGGGGGGGGAAAAAGTATACATTTTCTGATAGATCAGCATACATAGCAATGTGACAGATGTCCCTACTGTGACACAGAGACAGGAATGGTAATGGTTTTCTGTTCTTCCTTAATATTACTTCACATATTGATTACCGAGTAGTTTCGATTTTCATCTTTAAAATTGTTTTAATTAGTCCGACTCTTTAGTTAACTATTTGCTGTGCACACATTTAGTTAACTTTGTCAGTTCTTTGTATTTTTTTTGTTAAATGCAACAAATTCATTTCTTCTTTTGAGTTACCAGTTTCCTCTGGACCTGCTGCTGAAATTATACAGACGAGCTCCAGCTGATGTCCTTATATGGCTGTCAAACTTCCTCAGCGGGTCGTTCCATTTGTTTGCCAGGGGAAGGGAAAATTTGGTCTTTAGTTTAAATTTTGCCATTTCTTTAATGTTTCTTCTTTTTGGAAGTTAGTTCAATTCTAATATTTAATTTAGAGATTTAGTAATGTGCTGACCAGTATTTGTTTAAGTTCTTGTGTGTTTAATTGCCCCCTTGTGTGAGTTAGCAGTGGTCTGATCAGCTGATGTGCTTGAGTTCTTTGTGTTATTACCAGAGTTGTAATTTGTTATGTTGACGTGAGTTTTGGGCCCCAATTTATCATTTTTGAATTATTGTTGGATTTTTTTGTAATAAATTAAGAATATATTTTGAAATTTCTTCAACATCTCTTTGGCTGGTCTATGTAAAACCTTCACAATCAAGAACGTATGTTCACACATGGGCTGGTACCAGCATTGAGGCACGCCAAAGTTCTCCATCACACAAAACCTACAATTTAAAACCCTTTAAATTAGCTACTACAAAATGTTCCAAAAAAAAAAAAAAAAAGAGCCAAGAGTAATGCAGCACTGCTATTAGCAGGTGTCTATGCTGTATGTTGCCTAAACCTACATAAACAAATTAGGCAAAATAAAGAATGTATAGCATAAATAAATCAGTGTTAACTGAACGCCACAGTTCTAACAACTAGTATAATATTCTAACAGCGCGCTGAATAATTGTTGTTTACCTGCTTTATATAAAGGCTAATAGATGATGTAATACTTTTTATAAATACAACAGGAGTATAAAAAACTGTGGCAGTTTTAATATGAGAATCTGGTGCCAAACCATTGGCTCAGCGTTAAATATTTCACACTTAAGTATTGTGTGTGTGTGTGTGTGTGTGTGTGTGTGTGTGTGTGTGTGTGTGTGTGTGTGTGTGTGTGTGTGTGTGTGTGTGTGTGTGTGTGTGTGTGTGTGTGTGTGTGTGTGTGTGTTCCCGCTCTTGTGTCATGCACACAGCACAAGAGCGGCATCATAAAAACGCACTTCATAAAGCGTGGCAGGCATCGATGTTTAATTTCTTCACTTTTAGACCCACATTTCATGCATTCCCAGATCAGCCAACAACACTTTAACAACTTGCGCCACAAAACCAATATCTCATTCAAGGAACTGCCCTTCATAAACCCTACGTTGAAGATATATGAACAACAATACATTGTTTTCTGAGCAAGCATTTATCAGACACAGGATCATATTAATGAAATCAATGAGATTCCTGTTTGGTATCCAATACGAGACACTCAGCATTATCTAGGTGATATGTAGCCAGTTAAAACCCTTCTTTTTATTCTTCAAGTGAATTAGCACCAGATTTAACACTGAAGGGTGCATACACCGTACAGAAGAAGATTATACACAAACACATGCTCAAGCTACCCCATTGGTCCAACGTTGGGCTATTTTTAGCCCTGGTTCACTTAGCCAACACAAGTGCTTCAGTTGTGAGGAAAAAAAAGAAAAAGAAGAAAAAGAAGAAAAAAAAAACCTGTCTCAGCCCTGACACAGAACACAGTTTTCCACTCCTCTCCACTCAGCAGCTAAAGCAATAGACAAGCAACCTGCAACCTGCTGAACCGTACCAATCATGTAAAACCCACAGTCAGCTTTTTTTTTTACCCCATGTATAAATGCCATGTATGCATTTGGCAGGACAACATAGCAACACATCTCTCCCATTCGGCAATCTTCCAGGCTATAGAGCAAACTTTGTTTGGTTGGAGTTCACCGTCCATTGACAACAGAATCCAGAAGTATGACTAATCATACCACACCTACTCTCCACAACTGTCATCCAAGACCCGCAGAGAAAAACATGTTGAGAGGCATTCCCTTTGTTTGGAATCCTCTGGTGTTCCCAGTTTCATTTCAAAGGAAAGCGGTCGCTCAAAATACCTTATGCACAGAGTCATCAGTTGGGGAAAAAGAAATAGGATATCTTCTAAATGCCCAAGTTAGAACGAATCAATACCAAAGAGAGTTCAGTAAAAGTGTTGACACTTAAAAAAGCCAAAATGCAATTGCTTTGACTGCAATGTCAATCAAATATGGAATTAGTTTAATGAGTTGCTGTACCTTTAAATGTTTAAACAACAATATTTAATGAGCTTTGACCACAAAGCGACATCTGGCAACAAAATTCATGCAGTCCTCTCTTTGACAGCAGGAGATTTTGGGTGGGGGGGGGGGGGGGGAATCCACCATCATAGAAAAGTACTTCCTGTTCCTGGGTATGTCGGTGAGCAGAAATAGAGGCAGGGGAGTCAAGCCATTTTACCTTTTGTTCACTGGCCTAAATGTGCTCAATGCATGGAAATGCAAACAAAGCCAAGCGACGAGGCTAAAAATTGAACACGCATAATAGCCTGTATGTCTACTTAAAAGGGGGTCAGTGCACACAAAAAAAAATCACCTAAAGGCATTTGTTTTGCCTATAAATTGCAATACACTTTTTTAAAAAAAGCTCAAAACCTTTCTAATATAAAATTCTCGTCAATACACGAATCGGTAATTTATAGCTCAGATAACAAATGGACTTTAACAGTCAGAATAACAACTGGCGTTTCTGTTTAAAGGTCCCACTTGCGCATTTGGGTTGGATCAACTTCTGAGATCCTCTTTATGCTTCTTTTTTCTAACTGAATTAACGATGTGACGGGCTGCCCTGAACCCTTACAAACAAAACAAAACCATCCTAACATCACCCGGGGGTTTATAGTTTCGGGCTGTTAACTTCATTCGAGAGAGGGCAGCCACCTGAACAGCTGCAGAGAACAGCGTCCGTCGCTCAGCTGTCCCGGACCGTTAATGAGCTCGTTTCAACTTGTAAACAAACACGAAAACTGTCGTCGCAGGAGCCGCTTACCGTTCACCCCAAACACCAGACAAGCTGTGAGAAGTTGCGCCCAGAGGAAGAAACGCGCCTGCTCCTCCATGGCTGCTGTTGCTGTCGCTCGCAGAGACGCTGCAGTTTGTCAGTCTGCGGGACCACTGCTCAGTTGGAGCTCGGCGGCGGTTTGGAAGCTGTTGCTGCGGTGGCTCGAGCACTAGGAACCCCCCAGTCAACAGGCGGGGGGGACGGAGCACGTGCGCAGCAGTTCTCAGCCAATAGCGGCCTGCTATTTAATTATAGCTCCGCCCACCTCCTCAGTCGGAAATAGCAGAAATCAATAAGAAACGAATTAACCTTGAAGCTGATCCTTTTATGGTAAATGGGCTGCATTAGTTTCACAAATGTTATATCAGTGTGTTTTCTTGGATTTTATGGGATAGACCAACACAAAGTACTCCATAGAGGGAAAAGGATATACATATAACATTTTAAATAGGAAGGCTTGTACAAGATTCAGAAGTCGCCTTATTCGTAAATAGGGTCCATCTCTGTATAATTTAAGTGCAGTATAAAATCACCAGCCACTTTATTGGGCACACCTTACTTGCTCTGGGCTGTGCCTTCAGAACTGTGTAGAGGTGTCTGAAACATTTCTCAGAAGTTTCAGTTCATGTGGACATAGCAGCATCATTCACTTGGCTTGGTGCATCCATGATGATCCACCACATCTTAAAAGTACTCTATTAGATCTGGTGACTGTGGAGGCCATAGGAGCTCAGTGAATTGCTCAGTTGTCACTGATGGCCCAAAGTGCACCAAGAAAACATCCCCCACACATTACATCACCACCAGCAGTTCAATATAAGGTAGGACGGATCCATGCTTAAATGTTGTTCACGCCAAATTGTTGCAGGGCAAATGAATTCTTCATCAGACAAGGCAACATTTTCCAATCTGTTATTTTTTAATTTTGGTGAGTTTGTGTAAATTTTAGCTACTGTCTTTTGCTCCTAGCTGATTGGAGTGCCTCTTGGTGTGCTGCTTCCAGCTGTAACCCATCTGCTTCAAGGTTTGATGTGTTTTGCATTCAGAAGTGCTATTCTTCCTTGGCTGTAAACGTTTGGTTATTTAAGCAACCTATGATCTCGAAACCGTCTCCTCTGACCTTTGACATCAACAAGGCATTTCCATCCACACAACTGCCTCTCACTTTGATGTTTTCTCTTTTTAGGACTATTCTCTGCAGTCAAAGAGATTATTTTGCCTGAAAAGCCTTGTAGATCAAGATCGGCTCCTTCAAAATCCCTTACATCCCCCTTCTTCCCCATTGTGATGCGATACTTGAAATTTTGTGTTCACCACATCTTCACACTGAAATGCTGCAGTGTTAATGGTTGATTAACTAATTGTGTTAACTAGAAAATTAACAGGTGTACCTCAAGCCGCCTGACAGATTTGCCTGGGTCAGGGACAAGATGATCTGAGATGGCGCCCAACTCACGGCATTGTGTAACTAGTAGAAAATTAACTAACATTAACCATTCTTTGTGTGTGTGTGTGTGTGTGTGTGTGTGTGTGTGTGTGTGTGTGTGTGTGTGTGTGTGTGTGTGTGTGTGTTCCCGCTCTTGTGTCATGCACACAGCACAAGAGCGGCATCATAAAAACGCACTTCATAAAGCGTGGCAGGCATCGATGTTTAATTTCTTCACTTTTAGACTTTTAGTATGTGTGTGTGTGTGTGTGTGTGTGTGTGTGTGTGTGTGTGTGCGTGCGTGCGTGTGTGTGTGTGTGTGTGTGTGTGTGTGTGTGTGTGTGTGTGTGTGTGTGTGTGTGTGTGTGTGTGTGTGTGTGTGTGTCCTGTCTGGCAATGTGGCAATAAGAATTGTTGTCTTAATGCCAAAAAGAACCCAACAGATTTTACTTTCACAAGTGGAACCTTACTGCTTCCACCATAGTGCTCTGCTTGATTTATATATACAAGAAGCTTTATTAGAATTTATGCTGGGACTATTTCATGTTCAATGGACACTGAAACAGGAAGGGAAAAGAGGGAAAAGGGAGAGAAACAGATGAGGTAAAATGCTGAAAGGGAAAAAAAGAGAAAGAGAAAGAGGACAGGAAAAGGAGAGAGCAATATAACATCCCCTGAGTCTGCTTCTACACCTGCAAAGAGAGATATAAAAAGAACATGAAAATGCCTTTAGGACACTTGATTTTATTACAGTAATGCCATTATTTCTCCAGGAAATAATTAATACTCGAATTGGTAACTTAGGAGGTGGTGGTGTTTTTTGGAGCAACAGAGAGAGACTTTTGAGAACATTTAAAATGACTATATCACAAATATTCTTTGGACCTGGTGGTTGGCATAAACTGAAGAGTGACTGGATTGGGATGAAATCGCAGGTAAATGGTAAATGGACTGAACTTATATAGCACCTTTCCAGTCATACTGACCACTGAAAGCGCTGTACACTAGAGCCACATTCACCCAAACGCACTCACTAACGCACACATTTATACACCGATACGCAGATTGGTAGGCAAATTGGGGTTACAGCGAGGACGTGATCCCTGCCAGACTAGACAGCCTGCAGTTCACCTAAAGGGAGAATCCCTCTACGGAGGATGCTGTCTTGTTGGCACTTCACACAGCTCTGACTGTTAAGATGCTATTTGTGGATTTAAGCTCAGCCTTCATGACATGCTGGCTCTGAAGCTCCACAACCTGGGATTATCCACCTGGATCAGTGACTTCCTCACTAACAGCCCCCAGAAGGTGAGGATAAGGAAACTCATATCTGCCCCACTAATCCTGGCATGCCGCAGGGCAGTGTCCTGAGCCCTGCCTTATTCACCCTTTTTCACCGACGACTGCTCTGCTTTCCACCCCATAAGCATGGTTGTGAAGTTTGTGGACGACACCACTGTAATGGGTTTCATATACAGCGATGATGAGACCCGCTACAGAGAAGAGGTCCACAATCTGACACAGTGGTGCTCCAGGAACAACCTCATCCTGAATACCAGCAAGACCAAGGAGTTCACAGTGGATTATAGGAGGCAGTGGCGCAAAAAGTGGGTATGCACTATATGCAGTGCATAGGGGCGCAGCACCATGGGGGCGCCAAAGTGATGGTAAAAAAAAAAGTTTTGGTATTTTCTATATATATATAGCTGCTATTGTGCTTTTCTTTAACATTTTTGAATTTCCTCAATGTTTTAAAAAACATTTTAGAACAAAACATGTTAGAGTAGACGCCCTATGTCATAAGATTCCACCATAGAATTTTGACACAAGAGGGAGCGGGGAGAAGCTTCCCGCTGCAGCCTGCGGGAAGGCTGCAGCGGGATGTACTTGGGAGCGGGGGCGCCGTGAGCGCTGAGCGAGCAGATAGAATAGCCTACGAGTAGTGAGTTTAGTTGTCTATGGAAAATGGATAAATCAAGAAAGCTGTGGGGGGCGAAAAATAAAAAAAGGAAGAGGGAAAGGGAGATGGCATGTCAAGGGATGCAACATCAGTTAAACAAGTGGATGGTGAAAGGCAACAGGTAGGAATTAAAGTTTGACGGCTGTGCTTGGAGGCTTGCAAATAACGTTATTCACGTTAAGAGACTAGCTAGCAATTACTAACGCCTCCCCCATTCATTTGCTATGGAGCGGTTTTGAAAAATGACGCCTGAAAATTGAAAACATCACACGTTTTCGCATCGTCGCTACTCCGAAACCGTTTCATGTACAAGCATGAGACTTTCACACATGAATGTCCCGAGCCTTCTGGCACTCATAAAAAAGGAATTGTTTGGATAACTGTTACGGTTTTACCGCAGGAACAATTTGTTCGGGAGTAGCGAATGTGCAAATTCCTGAAAACGCTTTTCAGCTGCATTTTCCCACATCATCCACTTTTTTACATCGTCGCTGTGCCTACACCGATTTTTGTACAAACATGAAAATGGGCACCATAGTCCTCAAAAGCCTGCTGATACTCATAGTGAAAGAATTATTTTGATATCTCTTATACTTTTTCAGCTACAGCGATTTGTTCGGGACCGTTTTTAGAGGATTTCTGAAAGTCCATAAAAATCACCTTTATATTATAATTTTTCACGCCTTTATTAAACTTTTTCCAGCAAAAACCGATAGCCTGTCTTCTTCCCCTATCCGTTACGAAATAAACGCAGAAAAAATTACGTCTCTACCACTTACGGATCATGAGATATGGAGCGTTGTTCGGGGCAAAGTTCTCCATTATAATCCAATGGGACTTATTGTGAGCAAAGTCTCTGCACTTCGGTAGACTGGCCCGCTGCAGAGGTGTGAGTGAGTTTCCATGACGACGGAACTCTGAGGGCCAGAGGGAGAAGCTCCATTGGGATACAATGGCAACTTTCGACGCCCGCTGCAGCGGCTGTGATTAATGTAGGAATCTGAAATTCGCACAGTCACTTCCTCTTAACATTTTTAAATTTTCAAGTGACTTTCAGCCATGTGTCACTTTTCTGTCCCATTTTGGATTTCACATGCTTTCCTATTGGGCCTTTGCTTCCAACAGGATCTGGCATGATGCCCAGACACGACATAATTGGCCAATACAGCACCACCCACATGTGGGAAATGGCGCTACTGACCATTTTGGTCAAATGTTGAGTTCTGGGCCCAGATGTGGTGAGGCTGAGTTGCTAAAGGAGGCCAATCTGACTCATGACCTTTGGTGACCTTTGGTGACATTAAGTATTGGCACCCTTTTTGAGGCACTTCCCAGTACAGGATTTGGACCAAACTGACAGAGTACACTCACCTGGTGATACTGAACACAACCCTGTTAGCGGCTAACTGTTAGCATGTTGCTAACCGGAAGTAGCTCTAGGAAGGTCCTACAAACTTCTGCTTTACAGAGTCTTTACCTCCTTTATACAGAATGCTCCACTATAAATTTGGGCCACGTCACGTAAAGCATCTCCAAGCTAGGAGGTGTCAAACATCCAATGCTTTTCAATGGGGGCGAAACCCCTTATACTCCCTAGAAATGCAGGCCCACATATGGCTACAGTATATTCAAGTTTGAAATTCTACTTCTGCTTTGTTAAATGATTCAGTGTTTAGAATGAGTTAGGAAATGTTTGGTGCCTTACCCTCAGTTTTTTCTTCTTCTAATAATTCAGCTATTGTTGTTTCATGTTCAAATTCTTCAACTCTTTCAAATTCTTCAACTTTTTCAACTTCTTCAACTTTTTCAACTTCTTCAATGCTTTTCGCTATTTTTTCTCTTCTTCAAAGATCTTCTGCATCTTTTGCTCAATCATTCAGCTATCTGCATTCACAGTGCATTTTCGCAGGAAATGCAAATTTTTCTAGTTACAGGGTCACATCTCTCTCTCTAAAGGTCTGTGCTAAGGCTATCCATATTTCTACTTTTTAAAATCCAAAATGTGAATGTAATTTCAACAGCAGCAAAACCTTACTGCATAATAGTTGTCTTATCTGATGCCATCACTAGGCTGATTTAGAAAGGCTGCATTAAGTTGCATTGGTTATAATGATAATGTTAATGTTTGTCAATTTGCAACTGTTTATTATGTGTTAACATTGTTAATAATATACCATCTAATTATTATTATGGTAGGCCTACAGTGGCTGATATACTTTAAAATAAACCTTTATTATTTAAAGACCATACATGATGATGTCTGGCACTTATTTATTTATTTTAATCCGGGGGGGGGCGCCAAAACTGTTGCTGCATACCCCTCTTATACTGGGTAGTTGCGCCCCTGATAGGAGGTCCAGGAAGATAGAACATGCCCATCAGCGTCGCCAGACCCCATTTACTGGGGTACGTGACCCAGTAAATGAGCTGTGTCCCAGTGTAAATGCTACAATAAATTTTCAGCAAAAATAAATATTTATCATGCATCAATTCAGATCATTCAGATGGGAGAAGAATGTAACTCCAAGAAACTTGCAACTGTATTCATAAACGTTTGCTACGTGTGCAGCTGCAATGTTCCACTTCTGTTGCCCTCACAGAATCGTGATTGGTCTATATTTATTTAAAGAATTAGAGATCAGCAGAACATAACAAAAAGTGGAGATCATTCAATGCTAAGATAATTCTTCATCTGGATATTTAAAGTTTTCACAGATTTTGTAAATTTAACTGCAAAATTGGAATGGAGACACAACACTGACGTGTTGTGTCTCCATTCCTGAGCTAAGCAGTGTACAAATGCAAACCCATAAATCAATGACGCCCTCTTGTGGTCAAAGTATGTACGGGAATGATTCAAACATACCAAACAGTACCTTGTGAAAGTATCCCTTTACATTTCACATTTTCTCACTTACACCAAACTGAGGTGTATTTTCTTTGGATTTTATGATTTAGACAAACATAAATTATTACATATTGTAGAATAGTGTTGAAAGGAATACACGGTTTTCTAATTATTTTACAAATAATCTGAAAACTGTTGTGTCCATTGGTATTCAGGCCTCTTTACTCTGATAGTGATAAATAAAACCCAGAGCAGCTATTTATCTTCAGTCCACAAATTAATAAATAGAGTCGTTTGCATAATTAAATCTAAGCATGAACACAGCAGTTCTACGAAGACCTTAAATATTTGTTAAAGGATGTTGAAGAAGCAAAACCTTCAAGCTTATAAGGACTAAAACAAGATAGTCAGGGAATCTGGGTGTTCCTTACTACTGTTGCAAACACTGCACTGTTTTTCTTTACTGGAACATCTGGTGAAACTGATCCAGATCACAGTTTTTTTCCCACAGGCCGGCTTTCCTAAAGCTTCCGTAGGAAGGGAGAGGCATTAAGCCGTCTCGACCGCGGTTCCTGCTCTCAAATCTCTTGAAGCATCATCAACAAAGTTCTCCGGCGGGCTAATGTATGAAAGTGGGTGTTGTCATGAGTAAGAACACATTTAAACAAAAATACTGAAAGAATCATATACATTTGAACTTATGTGTAATTAGATCCTACATGTGAACAAACAGCATCACGAAGACCAAGAAACACAGCCTTTCTATTCTCATTTGAGAATAGAAAGGGTAAGGCACAACTGCAAACCAACCAAGACATAGCTGTCCACCGAAACTGACGAGTTTGTGAGGAGGGCATTGATAAAAGCGATCCACAGCCCTGGCTGGAGAATCTGTTGACAGGATGACTATTAGGAAATTTATTACTATGAAAAGGGTTCTCTGGTTTCTATGAGTGGTGGGAAAGAAAAAAACATCCCCGTGGTGAAATGTGGTGGTGGCAGTATAATTTTGCAGGAATTATTTTTATATTTTAAGTTATCTAGAGTTGATGGAAAATGGATTTAGAGAAATACAAGAAAACCCTGTTAGAGGCTGCAAAATGCCGAAGAGCGGGGCAAAAACTCATCTTCCAGCAGGACAACAACCCTAAACGTACAGCAAGAGCTACAGTTGAGTGGTTTGTATCAAAGCATATTCATCTATTTGGAATGGCCAAGTCAAAGTCCAGATCTAAACCCATCTGAGATTCTGTAGCAAAACGTGAGGTTAAAAAATGTTTTCTGATATTTGTACACATGGCCTTCATGATACAGTACAGAAAAGCATGAAAGTCATATGAAGACACAAGTAACATTGGACACACAGCATGTGAAAGATGACGCTCTTCTCAGCTGAGACCAAAATTGAACATTCTGGCATTGCCTGGAAAAAATGTAACACTACACAGAACCCTGAACACACCCTTCCTGGGTTGCGACATAGTAGTAGCGTCACACTGTGGCAATGCTGAGTAGCTGGTCTGAGCTGATGGTTACATGCACTAAATGAAGTTCAGGCAGGGCAATCCTGAGAAAAATAAAAAATAATAATCAAAAAGTGTTAGAGACTGCAAAATACTTGTGAATTATGCAGAGGGTGGGGGGGGGGGGGGGGGGGTCACTTTTTAGCAGGACAGCAACCCTCAAACATAAAGCCAGAGGAATGAACTGGTTCAGATCAAAGCAAAATAATGTTTTAGAAACGCTCAGACTGTCTGTTACATAAAGTGCTGTACAATAAAAGTATAAATACTTTTCTACTATAAGTAAAACAGATCGTGCTCAAAATGATTTGTTGTTTTTCCGGGTTTTTAATTTAAACAAAAAGGAAAAATCCATATGTGAATTTTTATCTTACATCCTTTGCCATCTTTACATTTAAAAAAATTCCAGAAACTAGTTCAACGGCAGGTGTAATGGAACAGGATTTATCGGTAAATCGTTGAAACCCATATTTCAAAAGCAGTTCAACAGATCAAAACTATAAGTGATATGCCATTTAAAATGAAATAATTGTCCTTTCACGTTTAATAATGGTAACACATTTCATAATCAACTGGCAGATTACCATGTGTTACTTCTGTGTTGGCATTCAGAACCTGAGGAAACATTTGCTTTTATTATTTTCATTCTAAAAGAAATATTATTTAATGCGTCAACAGGTTAAACATCACAATCGCGCGTTAGGTCCCACCTACACCCCTTCCATCCCCAGTTATATCTGATGGAACATTTCTTTGTCTCTGTATTTAATAAAATATGCCAATTATTCTGTTCTTTGTGGTAAAAATGTGGAAGTTGTGAAAGAAAGTGAGCAAGAAGACAGTAATTTAAGATTGTGTTTTGTTTTTGTTGTTTTGCAATCTATGGCAATTTGCATTGAGACCATCCCACTTGGCCTCAGTACGTCTGCAGAGATCTATGTCCAGATCCTTCCCTGCTATTTTCTGGCTTCCTCTTTATTTCTTTTTACTGCAAGTGGAATAGATGCAGTTGAAAAAATCTTCACAATTTTACATTGTTGCGTCATTCAATTTCCATCACTCATATTTAAATTCAGGGGTATTTTTTTACTTTTAAAAGGTTCTGAGATGAGTTAGGTTCAGTTGAGTTTAGTCTGTGAACTTCCGTCTGCTCTGCTGCACTGGATGTTGAATGTTATTCAGAGGGATTATGCAAGTATGTCCTGTCATCAAACCACATTTTTGTGACATTAGTCCTGAGCAGTCAGGGCGTATGTCTCACTCTGTCCAGTGAAGTTGGGGAGAGACGTTACTGTAAACTGCGGGATGGTTCGGTAGGAAGTGTCGCTGTTTGCGGTGCTGCCTTTCGGGGTTGTTGGGCACGCTACTTAAACAGAGAGATGCCGACTCCGCAGAAACGGTAAATTTACCGCATACCTACGGAAGGAATATATAAACATGTAACACCGACCTAGTTTGAAAGCACACATAACAAGATATTTAAATTATATAGTCAAGCGTTGTGGAAATCACTTACCTGGTGTTGTGGGAGGAACTCACTTGTAATGTCGGAGCTTTGCTGGTGGAGCCTGAAGGCATCTCGAGCTCGCGGCGGCTCGGCTGGTCAGTTTCTCCGCTGGGAGCGGAGTAGGAGCTGCTAGCGGCGCGTGACTCCAGACACTCTTCTGAAACTCAATGGCAAGTCCGGAAGTGTCTTCTCATACTGTAGAAAAAGTGTCGGGTCATTTATTCCGCGGAGTTTTGTGACTGACTGAGTTCACAGTTTCTCTCTTGTTCCTACAGGAACACTTTTACCTGGAAGGACAAACAAACTGAGAGCGAGAAACCTGCTGGGGCTAACTGCGTGTTCTCCGTTCACGCTTCTGCCTGGGAGTTTTCAGGGTAATCTACATGGCAACTAACTTGGATATTTGTTTTCTGTAAACTTTTATCTCTTTTGCCATCACTATTTTAAGTTTCCTTTATTTTGTGTGTGTTTTTTTTTTTTTTGTCTTCCTTTCAGCTTTTCTGTAGGCTGTAAAAACTGCCTATTATACCATCTGAGGCAGAAAGGTGAGTCAAAACTCTTGGTTAACCATCATTTAAAGCCCCCGATTGAAGTTGATTATTTAAAGGATCAGTGCCATGGACTAAATAAAATATTTTGAACTATTATCCTTATCATTTGAAGAACTACAATTATTTTGTGAGACCTTTCTTTTAAGGCTTTTTTTTCCTGCCTCAGGACGACAGATGTAAATTAGCAACTATGCTATAATCTGGCTCATTTACAATCTGTACAAGAGTATAAGATTGTTCATTAATGTGCACTGTCCTGATTAAATAAATAAAATAAAATAAAGGCTGTACCGCTAGATTATAGGAGTTGTAAAAAGACAAACACATTGCTACAGGGTTCCTCGTTCTGATTGGCTGTTTTCTTTGGGTAAAACGTCCATAGCAGCCAGAGAGATAACCATTGGGAGGCTAATTAGACCATTTAAAGGTAACTTAAGTTGTAATACCAGTGGTTCTCAAAGTGAGGGCCGCAACCCTTCTGGGGGGTCACCAATCATCAAGTGTGGGATCCTGGACAAGGTCTTCACAAATTAAATAAAAAAACAAAAAAATGATGATAGTAAAGATTATTTATATTATACATGTTAGGAGTTGGTAGCACTGTTGCCATGCAGCAAGAAGGTTCTTGGTTTGAATCCCAGCCTGGGTTCTTTCAGCACCTCCCTGTGAATGCGTGGGTTCTCTCCAGATACTCTGGCTTCCTGTTACAGTCCAAAAACAGGACTGTTAGATTAACTGGTCTCTAAATTGCCCCTAGGTGTGAGTGTTGTTTGTCCTGCGAGTCTGTTGCCCTTGGATGGATTATCCAGGGTGTACCCCGCTTCTCGCCCAATGACAAAAACGCTGGAAATAGACACCAGCCACCCCTGCGCAGATAAGCGGGTATTTAAAAAAAAATTCCTCCTACCCAGAATATAAAACGTATACAAATCCCTGTCAGGTTTTTGTGATGTACCAAAATGAGAGCAAGATAAATCATTTGACAAATTTTCCCACTTTAACGTGACGTATATCGTCTACAATTCAACTGAAAAGCAGCCATATATTTATTCTGAGGTGAATCTAAAAAGAAAACATAAGTTCATAAAGCTGGTTGTCCAAGTGTAATTATATTTTTTATTCAATTTCAGCATTCAGTCTTTTTTGGTAAGAGTTTATCAGGATCCCACCTCTTTACTTGGGAATATTTACCTACTCTACCCTGCAAAAGTTCTTCCGATATGTAAGATTATGCCGGCGTCTGTTGTCCACAGCCCTCTTTAGCTAATCCCAAAGATTGTTTTTTTTGTCAGATTTAGTTTTGCATGCGGGGTGGGCTGTTCCAAAAGGTCAGGTTTTCCCCTGGTGAAGCCATTTTTTGCTGATTTTTAATATATACGTCAACTCACAGTAATGCTGAAAAATGGTATCCCTCTTCATCTTCAAGTTTCTAGAAGACATTTGGAGATTTTGGGCCAAAACTGACTGTTTTTTAATTAAAACTGTTCATAATTTTGAGTTAAATCAGAAAAATATTAAGCCCAGAGCATGTTGCTGCCACCACCATGTGGTTTGTATGTATTTTTTATTTACTTTTTTAATGTAGGTAAAATCCTCTTTTGGTGATGGGAACTGTGTTTTATGTGTCAAACTTACCTTTTTTTTTTCCTCAAAAGTTCAAGTTTAGTTTTGTCAGACCATAACACATTCTTCCTGGAGGTTTTGGGACATTTTAGCCAGGTGTGGATGTTTTCTTTAGGAGAAAATACTTCTGTCTTGCAGTCCCTCAGAGATAGGATACAAAGGATACGACCAGTGAGTCCTTTTGGCTGCTCCCGATTCAGGGGTTCATTAGAACTTGTACAAAGATTTGACAGAGTTTTCACAGAAGAAACTGGGATTCGAACCCAGGTCCCCCGTATCAAAGACGCAGGCGCAGACCCAGCCCGCTACAGCACAGACACAACCAGTATTAATCAGATATTAATACTCCCTGACGAGTTTCCTTCTTGTCTTTTCATTCAGTTTGGAAAAACCTTGGGGTTGGGGTTTTCTGAGCCGCCTCCAGTGTTTCACATGTACTCCAGTTCTGAACTTTATTCATGGCTCCTCAGGTTCACTGATGGCAGCCAGGAAGTCAAAAAGACTGAATGCTGTAGTTGAATCAAAAGGTGCTTCACCAAAGTATTGGTTTAAAAGATGGCTCACACTTGTGCAATCAGGTTATCACTGATGTTAGATTTTCCTTTTCTTCTAAGTTGTATGCTCAAGTTGCATTGTACGGTGTAAATGTCACATTAAAAGTGGGATTATAAAATTCCTGTGGTTTTTACCATCACAAAAAGCGGGCTTTCAAACAGTGGTGTGCAGACTTTTTGTTATTCAGTACGAAAGATAGAATCCAGAAGTTACCGTCAGGGGTGGCATCTTGAATACGGTGCTTTTTGTGAATGACAAACTTATTGTAAAGCACTGTGTGCAGTTGGATGAGGTTAAAAAGCTGCTTTTCAAGAGCCGGTTGTTTACCCTGTGTTCTATATAGTCTGTCAAGCCACACAGGTTATCTAAAGTTGCTTTATATATTACTCCTAATGAAAATGTAGTTTTGCATAGTAATTATGTTAAACCACAAACCTGTAGCAACAATGCTCAAAGGATGATTTGTTCATGTTTCCCCAAAGCAGCATTCCCCCTACGTCCAGCATTTTTAGTTATCAAAACTCACCATCTTCCATACATTTGCTGTTTAGTTATAGAGAATGTCTGCACACATGCATAAAAATTTGAGTCTGGAACGAACCCTTAGAATATTTTAAGGCTAAGAGACGAGCAAAGAAATAGAAACATTTACATTTAATTTATACCTCTGATATTAGATTTAAATAGCCTTCTAAGAATATGCTAACTCCCTTGAGCATAGCCTTACCTTTTGAGCATAACTGCAATGTTCGGTGTATTTTATTGGGATTTTATGTGACGGACCAACACAAAGCAGGGGGAAGGAGATGAATACATCCTAAAAGTGGGTCATGCACTTTTTATTCGGTCCCTTTTTAGTCTGATACACCTAAAAAAAAAAATCCAGTGTAGCCAGTTGTACAGAGGTCTGAGTGGTAAATAGAGTCCACCAGTGTGTAATCTCGGGTTAAATGCATCTGACCTGTGAAAGCCGTGGGCCTGACAGCATCATAAACACACAGGAACAGGTCAGAGATGGTGTTGCTTTTCACTTCAGTCATGTGCTGTTTTGGTTTGTCTGTCGCATGAAATTGCAATAAAATGTGGTTGTAACGTGTTAAAGTTTAAGAAAAATATACACACTACAAGGTACTGTATGTGTTGTTACTTAAAGGGCAGGTCTAAAGTAGCCACAATGATGCTCCTGGAGTATGGTGACATGCAGAGCTTTGGCTCCGAGCTGCCAGCCATGTTCAACGGCATGAAGCTGGCTGTGGTGGCTGCGGTCCTCTACGTCATCGTGCGCTGTCTCAACCTGAAGAGTCCAAACGCAGCCCCAAGGATCATGAGTCAGGACACGCTGCACAGCCGCTATCTGCTCAAGTCCTGCCCAATGCTCACCAAGGAGTGAGTTTTACGCAGCAGCTGCTCAGAGTCTTTGCCACAGCATCTGCTGGTACTGAACACGGGCGCTAACATGGAGGTTGTGATTCTCTTCAGGTACATTCCTCCTTTGCTGTGGGGGAAGAGCGGTCATCTCCAGACGGCTCTGTATGGCAAGATGGGAAGGGTCTACACGCCAACACCCTGCGGGATACGCAAATTCCTCCCAATGCCGGACGGAGCCACGGCCACCTTTGACCTCTTTGAAGCTCTTGGAGCGCACACCACAGAAGGTCGGCAGATAAAGGCAAATGTGTCTCCATCAATGTGCCAAAGGACACTGCTTTGGGGCTTTTATCTAATAAGTTTACGTTTGTTAGTGTTTCCATGTCTTTACTCTTGTGCTTGTTTGGATCATAAGTACATCAGGCTAAAGAATGCATGAGTACGAACAGCTCTAATGAACTCCCACGAGCGAAGAAGCCTCGTATTACAGCAGCCGATTTCATCGCGCGCACACACACACACAGAACATCCACGTTGACACTCGCCCGTGGCTACAGTTAATGTTTTCATTTGCTTTCTTTGTATGTCAGACGATGTTACTATGGTAATCTGCCCTGGGATTGGTAACCATAGTGAGAAGAACTACATTCGAACCTTTGTGGATTACTCCCAGAGGCAGGGTTACCGCTGTGCCGTCCTCAATCATCTGGGAGCCCTGCCTGACATGGAGCTCACCTCGCCACGCATGTTTACTTACGGTAAGGAGGGCTGGTGATCAAGGGTTTCTGAAGAATCAATTCATGCTGTTTTCACACGTTTTAAAGCAAATTCGGATTCATAAATGTTCCATCCATTGAGGAAAGCCTGTTTTTTTTTTTATATTCAGGGTGTACTTGGGAGTTCGGGGCCATGGTGGGCTACATCAAGCGTGCCTTTCCCCAAA
Organism: Fundulus diaphanus; assembly: GCA_037039145.1. Taxonomy (NCBI): domain Eukaryota; kingdom Metazoa; phylum Chordata; class Actinopteri; order Cyprinodontiformes; family Fundulidae; genus Fundulus; species Fundulus diaphanus. Next base: position 41,402,235 of record CM073134.1, read on the forward strand.
CGTCGCTGGTGGTTGTAGGCTTCAGTCTGGGAGGAAACATAGCGTGCAAGTTCCTGGGCGAGAATCGATCCAACCAGGAACGAGTGCTGTGCTGTGTCAGCGTCTGCCAGGGGTACAGCGCCCTCAGGTTGGTCAGCAGGACGTGCAAATAAACTGAACACTGAATTGGGCTTGGAGGTTTTTTTTTTGCTTTATTTTTCATGATAAGGCTTAGGTTATAAAGCAATGTCCCAAGCTTTAAACATCTCAAAACACTTTTCAATCAATGGTCTGAAAAAAGAAATCTCCCCACTGTGCAACATGTTGGTGGAAGTATCATGCTATGGGAAGGCCTTTCTTCAGCAGGGACAGAGAAGTTGGTCAGAGTGGATTGGGAGATGGAGGGAGCTAAACATAGATCAATGCTGGAAGAAATCCTGCTAGAGGTTTTTTTTTTTAAAAAAGGCCCAGAAAATTTAGAAAAATCCTTCAACATACAGGTTCAGATCCAAGCATATTCTTGTGTTCGAAGGTCCCTGGCACCTGCAGACCCAAATTCACTTGTGAATCTGTTGCAACATTTAAACGTATATTTACAGATACTCTGCACCTGGAAACACAGAGGAACATTGTTCTCTATTCTTTACTTACTGCTTTAGCTGTGAGGGTTATCGCCCCCTGCTAGGAATACAGAGTCTGGTACACGTTACAGTAACTACTGTGAATGCATATTTGCACACTAACTTTTCAGGAATATTTCAGTGCACAGTCCTGTATATGAAGGTTTAAGTTTACTGCAGGCATAAATGTATCATGAAAGAAGCTTTGAGTGATCAATTCATGCAGCAACACAGTCAATCATGTTGTTCAAAAAAGGCCTGACTTACAGAACTGGGTACGAGTCTTAGCAGACTGGGGAGGTTGAAAACACTACGTCTGTTGTGTCTACCTGTATATATAGTTTGTGTGCATCCTGAGCCGGTGTCTGTCTCAATAGAAATTCCCCGCGGTGACAATAAAAGATTCTTGATTCTTTATACTCGTCTTGCAATCTGAAAGTTGTGGGTTTAACTCTGGCTTCTCCATACCACATGTCAATACGCCCCACGGTAATGCACCTAACTCCGCGTTCTCTTGCGATCTGCATGTCGTTTAATGAATACGTGCACGTTTGTGAGTGCGATTGGGTGAGCATGTAGGGTAAATCGCGCTGGGCGGTCAGTAGGAGTAGAAAAGCGCATAGAAATTCTGGCCATTCACCATTTCTATCCAATCTAACTAAACCTGGGGTATTTTTTTCTTTTACTTTGTGTAGGTCCATCACAAAAATGCTAATAAATACATGGACGTTTTTGGTCACAATGAGACAAAATGAGGAAGCGTTTAGAGGTCTAAATATGTATTTCCTCCGTGCAGTGTAACCTCACGTGTGAGCGCATTAATGTCCTTCCTTGTGTTTAGGGCCCAGGAAACATTCCTTGAGTGGGATCAGTGTCGGAGACTTTATAACTTTCTGCTGGCAGGCAAGATGAAGAAGCTCATCCTGTCGCACAGGTAAACAAAGACACAACATTAGCAAGGGGAGACTACCAGTTTCAAATGTGCACCTGCTGAGAAACTAGCATACCGCTGTCTTCAGATCAGCGGGGGCCTAAAGCAAAAAGTGATACGATCTAGCAGATGTGTTATTGTTCCAGTTGCTGACGTCAGGCATGGTTTCCACGCCCGTATCTTGTCAGCTGAATGCTCCATTTCTTCTCTATGCTGATCGTGGTTCACAGGGGCAGTTTGTCGAGCATGACCTCCAGCAACATCGGGGATGCAGACCTCACCAAACTGTGCGCAGCCACCTCTCTGATGCAGATAGATGAGAGCATAATGAGGTGAAGTATGGTCGCATTGAAAAGCTGACTGTTCCAGACACTCAGCCACTGATCTTATCGCACGGTTTTCACCGCAGAAAGTTCCACGGCTACGGCTCCTTGAGGGAGTATTACGAGAAGGAGAGCTGCGTGCACTACATTCACAATGTGAGTTTGAAGTGTCCCACGCTTGCGTAATATACTCACTGCTGCACTATTTGCCATTAACACTTTAATTATATGGCAAACACTAATCATCTGGTGTCTGTCCCTCACTGAGGACCTGGTGCAAAGTTCCTGCAGAGTAAATGTTTGAATGAATGCCACTGAAATTAAGGGACGAGCACAGGCCGGCCAGTCTAATGAAGCCCAGGAGCAAACTGACTCTGACATTTACCTCCAGGTTTCTGTGCCGCTGCTCCTGGTGAACTCCTCAGATGATCCACTAGTTCATCGGTCACTTCTGGCCATACCGTGCCGGCTTGCAGGTTTGTGGTTCACTACAAAACAAACCCTCACACGGTTCCTATGCAATATGATAAAGCAGAGACTTCGATCCTAATACAGGGCCTCATCTTTTGGTACAGCACAGCCTCGATCCAAAATGTGGACATTTCACTTTTATGCCTTCAAAATTCTACATACAATACAGCATAATAACAAAACAGAAAAAGATTGATTGATTATTTTTTTTTGCTGTCTAATTAAACATAATTTGTTGTGGGTTGTCAGAGGTGCAGAACTATCCAAGGTCTTTGTATAATACTTTTTTGATGCAGCGATCACAGCCTCTCTGCAGATTGTCTCAAGGTCAGTCAGGTGTGATGCGCAGCCATTTGTAGGTCTTTTCAGAGGTAATGCATTTTCATTGTCATGACCCATAGACTGATTTCCAGAGCGCTCTGGAACAGGTTTTCTTGAGCAATCTCTGTGCTCTGATCTCCCCCACTTTCTAAACGAGTCACTCTGTTCCCGTTGGAGAAGCACATCCCCTCAGGGTGATGCTGCTGCCACCATGTTTTACAGCAGGGATTGTGTTAGCCATGTGATAAGCACTGCCTGTGTTTCCTTTCTGGTATGTATGATGTTTCTTGCTCTCATAATCTCTGAGGTGAGTTTCTGAAAACCCCCTAGCAGGTTGCCGCAACTGTCTGGGCACTTGACTCTAGTATAAAGGCCTGATTGGTGGACTGCATGGTTGAATTATAGATAGAGTTAATCCTGACAAGGACATCTGGAGCTCTGCCTAAGTGACGATCACAATCGTTGTGTTATGCATACCAGGGTTGTCACAATGCTAAAATTTCAAATTTGATATCGATCCCCCGGGAAAATATTCGATACTTGATACCATTTTTGATTCCACTGGGATAACAAAGACAAATAATTAAAGACATAAAAATATCTTATTAACATGAAAAACTCATCTTTTTCAATTTCAACATGGAACCTGGTTTCTCAACAGAATCACAGATGCTAGTTAAATAAGTGTGCAAATAAATGCTAAATAAATAACCTAAACTAACACATATAGTAGCATGCTAGCCGTAGCTAATCACACATTAATGCAGACCACCGGTCTCGCTAACATCAGGAATACGTTTAATGTATTAAATTAAACTATAAACGATAACTATGGAGCCGCTAGGGACAGCTCCATCGGTGGAAGATTAACCAGTCCAGCTTTATGGGCACGCTCCAGATCCACACGCTCTCCATAGACAGGTGCTGAACATAGGGAGGCGGTTTTGGACCCTAGTCTGCTCAGAAGGGAGAGGGGGCCACTGGACTTCCAACTTTTCTGCTGCAAGCAAGCAAAGGCAGATAATCAAATAGTTGTCCCGGCCCACCGGAAAGGCGGCCGACGCACACTGACCTGCTATGAAGTCCTCGTCATCCATAGACCGATTGGGAACTTCCAGGCCAATGTCCAGCACATCATCATCGTCACCATGTGGCTCTAGATCATACTGAGGAGCGGCATCCTGCTTCGTCTCAGCTAACCCGTCCGTGTGGTCTGCCCAGCTGGAAGCAGGGTTGTCATCCGAAAAGCCATCCTGGGACGAGAACGGGTTCCTTAGCTTGGAGAGCAGGGATGTTGTTGTGACGTGGCAGCCGAGCCCAGCACTTTCTGCACAAACGTGACCCGCACCGAAGCTGCTTGTGAAGCTCTGTCATTGTTTCTCTCAAAAGCCAGTGAATAACGGGCATGTGACTGAACATGAGTTTGTGCACTAATTGAGTAATTAAGGCTTGTATACACAGTTTTAAATCTGAGCATCTTTGCTCACTCGGTTATAGATACATGTAGATCTTTTTTTTTTTCAGGTCAAGCTGTGGGGAAAATGTTGAAATCACAAAGCAAAAATCTGTTATGCCTTCCTGACAGCTGGAATTCTGTTAGGAATGGACTTTACTGAAGGAAAATGGTATTTTTGATCATTAATGTTCCAACATATTCATAAAGCAATTGACTGAGGCGTTGTCATCTACCTGTTTGTTGTTGCTATCGTTCATTTTCTATACAACATAGTTCCAGACACTGCTTGTCATTTTACTGAGTTGGAAGTTTTTAGATATGTTTAACAGTTTTGTGTCATACTAGGAACTTATTTTTAACGTTCTTTAACTACCAAGTAAACAATACAACCTGAATTTCCTCCAATAGAGGCCTTTTTCTATCTTTTCCTAGTTCTTGTAGTTTTTTTCCCTTCAACTTTCCCACCCCTCAGAGTGACAATAACCTGACTAGCATGGACTGAATTAACTTATTGTCTTTGCTCCGGGGTTGGACAATCATCGCATCATCTTAATTGTTGATAAAGTCTTGCCACAGCCATCTCCTCAACGCCTCCCCGCTTAGGGAGTCTTGTTGAATTTTTCAGAGACATGTGATCCGCTGTGGCTGCTGGATTATATATAGAGCACTGTGTGAGTCTGTGCATGTTTCCCTGGCCAATGTGTTCTGTCTTGTTTTGTTTCAGGCATTCCCATGCAGTGGTTACTTGTGCGGGTAAATCATAAGTGTGTCATAAGTTTGACAGTGAGGGGTGAAAGTCTAAACTCGGTCAGGAGTTGGCCCTTTTCTACCTGATGCCTTGTTGATGTGACACTAAGATGGATCCCATGTTTCACCAATCAGACCACGGTCTGATGATTTTCCCCTTTTAGCTGAAATGGACAATCCCGATTCCTTCAGCACCGCTCGGACAAAACTGCAGCACTGCACAGTGCCTTCCAAAAGTATTCATACCCCGAGTCAGCACCACCATAGAGGGGAATTACAGCTGCAAGTCTCCTAGGGGTGCGTTTCTACCACGTCGGAACATCTAGTGACAAAACTTTTTCACAATTTTGTTTGCAATTTAACTCGAGCTCAGTCAGATTAGACGGAGAGCATCTGTAAGTTTTCAATTAGCTTTAGGTCTGGACTTTCACCAGATCACATTCTGACACGTTTATCCAGCTGGAAGGTGGATCCCAGCGACTGTTGTTTGCAGCCTTTTCTTACACGAGTGCTTTGTGTTTAGCTCAGTTAACCTTCCCACCACTCTGACCTGCTTTCCCGTCCTTGCTGAAGAAAAGCATTCCCAGTACATCGCCATAACTCAGCATGATGGTGTGTTCAGGGTGGTGCAGTGTGGGTCTCATCAGACCAGAGCACCTTCTTTCACACGTTTAATTGTCCCATATATAGCCTGTAGTAAACTGAAAAAGTGGCTTTCTTCTTGCCACCTAAAGGACAGCTTTGTGGGGCGCGCAACTAAATGATTTCCTGTCAATAGATTCTCCCACCTGAGCTGTGGATTGTCTGCAGCTCCTCCAGAGTGGCTGTGGGCCTCTTGGCTGCTTCACGCATTAATGTCCTGTCTGTTAAAACAGAGGGGCACGTCTTGGTAGGATTGCATTTGTGCCAGACTTCTTCCCGTATTTGGATGATGGATTGAGCAGTGCTCAGTGAGATCCTCTATGCATGGACACTGTTCTGTAACCTAACCCTGCCTTAAACCTCCACACCTTTCTCCCTGTCTTGTTGCCATTGGTCTTAAGACAAGATAAGATAGAACTTTATTGATCTCACAATGGAGAGATTTACACGTGACATCGGCTCTTATAAGCAACAGAAGGTGCACAAAGGAGGAAAAGGTGCATGAGGTATATACAGTACATCCAGATATATACAGTGGATGGGAAAAAATATAGAATATCAAAATATCGCATAGTTATTGCACAGTTATTGGAGAGTACAGGATTATTGCACAGGTTATTGCACAGTGTATCAAATAGTTATTGCATGTTGCTCGTGTTGCTTCATGTTGCTCTTTGCTCAGCTGTGTTCTCTAACAACCTGCGGGCCCTTCACACAACAGTTGTATTATACTGAGATTAAATTAAATTAAACGCAACGTGGACTCTATTTATAAATTAAAGGACTTCTGAAGACAAATAGTAGCAGTGGGGTTTATTTAGGCTATCAGGGTAAAGTGGGCTGAATGCATATGCACTTCTCAGATGTTTATTTGTAAAACAGATTCTTCCACGTAATAATTTGTATATAGTACTTTATTGATCTGGCGCTTCAAATACTATTAAATTACAATTACAGTTTGCGGTCGCGACATGGCAAAAATGTGAAAAAGCTCAAGGAGTTTAAATACTCCTGCAAGGTGTTGCATGGTTTTTAACTGCTTTGGTTTTGCAGAACGTTCTGCAGAAAATGTGAGATTAGATGTGGAGGAACACCGGGTTGGGAAAGAAACCAACCGAAGGCGTTTAGAGTAACAGGATGGCAAAGGGCCCGGGGTCACTTCCGAGCAGAGCCTGAATGCTGTAGCTGCTGACTTAACCTCGCCTCTACCCTGAAAGGAGGAGAGCCTTAATTATTTATTGTTGCATAGACAAGATGGTGGCGGCTGTAATGACATGCTTACCCAGAAAACCAGACTAGAGGTGAAGAACAGCCTTTACTGAGCACTCCAAGGATGGCTATCAAAAACACACAATTATTCAGTAACTACTGCTTACTTAACCACTCAGCCTTTACTGAAAGAGTTGTTCACTCTCTGTGGGGCTCCTTATTTTTGTCAAAGGCCTTCATTGTCACAGAAACGTGCAGGACAGGCCAAATTTGTACAAAAAGACTGTAGTTTCAGTGGTATACCTCACAACAAATAAAATTGTTAATATGTAATCAGAATACCCTTTAACTATAATAGTCAGGTATTTGGTCTTTTCTTACCTAGTATATACCGTTTAGCCTAAAATGATTGATACCTCTGGGAGAGTTAGATTTCAATTTATTCTTACCAACATGTTTGTTCTGACTGAAAGTAATGTGAACTTGTGGAGTGGTCCCGCCAGAGTCCCAAATGGAAAAAAATATTGATGGCGGAAGCTAAAGATTAGGGTGATGGCAAGAGGCCTTCCAATCTCAGAATAGTCAAGAAACCAAACTGGTGAAGAAAGCAATGGAAACATGCAAAAAGCTCTCCACAGGTTTGTCTTCCCAGCATAATTCTTCTTTTCTGTTTTTAACACAATACAAATTGATCGTCCTGTAGCATTGTTTTATCTTTTGAGAGAGGCCTTTGTCATGTCTTATTAGAAACAAACTTCTTGGTTGAAGATAAAAAGATCATCTTAAATTTAAATCTGCCAACTCAAACTAAGCTACCATTTAGTTGGCAGTGGTCTTGTAACATGGATGTAACCCTAAAGGTAAATTGAGGAAAGAAAAACGGTCTGAACCAGCCATAAATGCACCCCAGACATTTTCCCAATGGGACAAAGGCACTGGGAAGACTAACTTAAAGTTGTTTCCAAATTTTCTTGCTTTCCTCTAGTGTACACTCCAGATATTAAAAAAATAGTTATAAAATATACAGTTTTTAATGCTAAAACTCATAATAGTTGGGTTTTGTTCAAATTGGCACCAAATGTGAGGTATCTGTCCTACACCATGCATTTATCGCAGAGGTTATGTGACAAGAAGCAAATATTGGCTTGGCCAGCAGACATGAAACAAGACTCCAGCAGGACACTTTGTGTGTGCGAGGCTAGGTGTGTCCTTAAGCCTCCAGCTTACGGATAAGACGGCAGCACTCTTTGCCAGGGTTGGGTTACTCTGGGGGTGGTTTTGTGTATTTCTTAAATTAAGATTTGAGATGCCGTAAAACCCAGTTTTATTAGCAGTGGATCAACACGAAGGGTGTAACTTTTCCTGCAGTGTGGCTGATAATTAATCAGGACCTTACGGCATAGTAGTGTTTTTAGGCAAGAAGACAGCTTCAGGGGTTGAGTGTTTGAGCTCAGTTTCACTGAAAACAGCAGATTGAATTAGCAGCTAGCTAATAACCAAATCAACAGCACATGCATCTCTGTTGCTAACCTGTCTTATCAAGCTGTTTTTGTCAGCAATTATTCACTTTATAGTCTCTCTGGCCTTTTCAGTTCATTGTGTTCTGCTGTTCTTTATAACTATATGTCGCTAATGTATGTATTTATACTGAAAGGTTTGTTTTGCCATAGACTTTGATAAATAAGATTAGAATTCAGAGTTTACGTAATTGTTTTCGGTTTCTTTGAGCATTTAAACACGGTAAATGTGGATTTGTCGAGACAGATTCACGCCGTGCAGCGTGCTGCCAACACAAAGTCCGTGAGATAAGAATTGTTGATTGGACAGATCCCCTGATTAATAAACTGGAGACAAAACGCTACACATCTTATTCCTGGAGAGTCTGACGCCAGAGCAAGCTTGTGCAGTCCGGTGGTGACACAGCATTTTGTATCTTATTACCTGGGTCTTTTAGACAGAAGCTGAAAAGGACCAAAGCAAACCAAGAAGTAGATCATTAATGAATCATGTCCAAGCAGCTTGAGGACAGAAGTCAACGACACAATGCACACACGTTCTTTCAGGAGGAGTGAATGCTGCGAGTCAAAGGCTGCATCCCAAATGTTCTAAACTATATCTCCTAGCTCCTGCTCCTTGACCTTTCATGGGGTCAACAGTAAGAACTCTATTGTGGGGAGGAAAGGAGCTTCAGAGTGCTGTGCTGATTTCGGACAGCCTTTAACTGCGACGTCATTACACGACGGAAACGGATGATTCCAGTCAAATCCGGGCCTGCGGCCTTCCAAAAAACCAAGCTCGCTCTCTTCTCTCAGGAGATTGTTGTTAATTACCATGAGGTGGGCTGTGATTATACGTCATGTCACACAAAGGATTGTGCCGGTTAGGGACATCTCGAGCTCCATATTCTAAAGGGACTATGTTAGGAAGCATACAGGCTCCTTTTCCTACCTCCTTGCTTACTGCCTACACTGTTCAGACATCACTTTTCATGGCGACCGCTGACGCACTTCCGCTTTAGCTGAGGAGTCCTTACCTTTCGGATGCAGCCAATGAGTCGATGCAGTCTGCTGGGTCTCCTTAGATGGGAAACGTTTTCACCAATCTGGATGATTTGATTGACTTGACTGTAAAGTGAGATGAAGTGTTGTAAATTGGCGCTACGCAAATAAACTGATTTGATTTAGAAGTCAGACACGTGTTAATACAGAACATTACCTCTGCACAGAAAGTTATAGTGCACTGATAAAATGTCTCATACTTATATTAAAGTATACTTATATACTTTATACTTATAACATATAATAAGTATATATTATTATTAAAGTGATAGAGAGAAGCTGAAAGTGCCAGGTGAGCAGGAGCAAAACCTCAGAGATGGGTTATGTGGGATATCTTCACCAGCGTCTTGTAGAGCCGTGGCTCTGTTTGCACGCATTAGGTTAGCTGGAGCATTCTGTGGTCCTGTTCGTAGAGATGGCAACACAAAGGGATGTGGAGCGAGTGTTGGTTGTTCTCTGTTGGAAGGTCACAAAGCAGATTTGGAAGAATTGGCATTCGGTTTTTAGATATCTGACGCATGGATTTATCAGCATTCCTTTGGGTCTTTTACCAGTTCATCTTTTGAAAGAGACAACATGCTGATGCGTTTTCACAGCTTGTTTTTCATAACCACAAACTGGTACAAAGCAACTTGTTAAAGGATGAACGATTTCCTTTAGAAATAAAGCACTAAATGAGTTGTCAGGGGACCTTTTGGATCGACCCTCAGCATGATGCCGCCACCTCCATGCTTGACTTAAAACACTCACCTTTGTGGATCTCTTTTTGGGCTTTTAAAAATCTTTATGGTCTCTAATCATTATTGAAACACAGAATGAATCTAATATTCATTCTCATAAGTGGAAACAAACTTCTGACCAGAACTGTATGTGAGAGCTCACATTCCTCTCTCTCTCTCTCTCTCTCTCTGCCCTGTATTTTAGAAAAGATGCCCAACGTGATGTTTGCCCTGACTGAGCACGGAGGCCACATGGGCTTCTTTGAGGGGGCTGTGCTGTTCCCACAGCCCCTCACCTGGATGGACAAGGTCATCGTGGAGTACACCAACGCCATCTGCCACTGGAAGAGGAAGGAGAAGGCCTGTCAGAGGACGGGAAACCCCAACAGAGGTTTCCACCAGCTAAGTTCAACGCTGAAACTCAGGGGGTGACACCTGCGTGCCTGGGGCCAGCACACAGACTGACAGGCGCGTGGTCAGCCTGAGGCCTTTGGATGTGTGATGGTCTGACAGTAGGTGTCAGAAATAAGGACGGAGGAGGTGTAACCCTGCTTGGGGACGACGCCCATGTGGCTCATGTGATCTGCTGCTGAAGCGTTTGCTTCGACTAACCGCTAATCTACCGGTGTTCCTCTTCTCTGCTGCTTGGTGCCATCTGCTGTATCGTTTCATGTGCTCTGCAGGGAGGAGTACATCGGCTGCAAACCGTTGGTGGCCTTTTGAACTAATTAGCCTCCACAAACTAGTATGAAAACACCCAACCAGTCTCACTCATGATTGCTAATGTATTTAGATTTGAGCGTGCTCAAATCTCAGAAGCACGGCACAGCGTGAGCATCTTTTGATTTAGAAAAGTCCTGTAGAGAACTTTGCTCCTTACTGTTGGGAGACCCACCCTGCTCCCATCAGAACCACCAGGACTTATTTGATTGTTTACACGGGTGTTTTCCAGTTATACCAGAGGCTGTTTTCACATGATCTACCCTATGAAGAGAATGTTTATCACAGGATAAATCAGCTAGCAACACTTTTAAAAAAAACAAAACACAAACTATTGTTCTGTTGAATCATTTGGGGCGTATTAACTGTACTGTACTGTATGAGCACTTTAAACCAACATGCTTTTAAAGCGTGGTAATGGAGACATTGCACAGCTTGTACCATTCCAAGAACTGCTCCACTGCACCTTCCTTTATTTAACTCTGGTTTTGACTTTAGTCTCTCCTGCAGAGCGATGCAACGGACCCAGTACGTTGATTTTGATTTCTAACTCTGTTTCTCTCTGGACACAAGCTACATGTATGAGCACGTGACCAAGGCTCAAGCTTAGTGAGCGCTTCAGGTTAGAGCTAAATGCAAAATTGGAATAGTTGGGGAGGTTTATTTTAAGCTGCTTACAAGTAACATACTTTTGAGTTTCCCTCATTAGCTAGAAAACGCTGGAAACGAAAGCACGAAGCTGCGTGTTCTCTCATAGTACCATGTTGTGTCAGAAGCACTTATGAAAGACTGAGATTAAATGAAGTGGAACAAGATTTAGGTTGAGAAATGTTTTTTTTTTTTTGTAGCTATTAAATAATTCAGTTCATATCTTACCTGCAGTAGATAACTACTGCGCTGCCAGTGTTCCTGGTGAAACGTGAACTGAGAATGAAACACGTAAAGAGGTTCCAGTCACAGTACAACTCATAGAAAAGTAAGGAAGTGTAAAAAAAAAAAAAAATCCCTACAATAGTGTTCACTGTAAGGGCTGCTATTGATTTTGTCCTGATTTACTGACAGTTACTCTGGAAATGCCTCAGGATGCGTTTCACACAGGAAGGTCATCAGCATCAACTTCTTCCCCTTTCAAATAATCATTGACTTCTGTGTAAATAGCCGCTCTATGCAAACAAGATAAAGGTTTATAATGTACTATAAAAGATTTTTTTTTTAACAACAGATATTTGTATGATAGGAAGCATTTTAGCTTTCAGAACCTCCAGAATCTGTATTTAGACCAAAGATACCAGGGGATTTATTGACTACAGGTAAGATATTAACTGCTTTTAACCTTTTCACAGAACCCCTCTTTGATTAATTTTCAATTATCCATTTGATACATTTTTACTTTGTGCTAGCTTATGGTTTACTATCTTTTTTTTTTTTACATATTGTTCAAGTGAAGTGGTTATTTACTGAAAGTACAGTTCATGATTTTCAGTTTTTTATGGCTCTATTATTGATCAATTTTTAAAGAACATATAACTTTCTTTGCCTTGTGTACATTGTAAAAAAAAAAAAAAAAACTTCCATATCTCTGCAATGTCTACAGGCAACATGCCCTGATTGTTTGGGCATTTTTCTTACAATGGCATCACTACAGGCCTGTATCACGTGCCGAACAGCACAATCTGATCTCCCTCTTTAATTAAAAGGTTTAATCAACCCTGTGCTTCATAGATCCTGTCATTCGGGTTTTCTTCTCAAAAATGTTTATATCAAGAAAATGACCAAAACCTAGATTTATATACAGTTTAATGTACATTTATTGACATTGTTACTGCCGTACAAGGTAGTGTGTGTTGGGTAAACGTATTTTTATACTGAAAATGAATCTTTAAGGTACACACAAGAGGCAGGCACTCGTCGAGATATCAGCCTGGAGACGGGGACTAGAGGGTGGGAGCTGAGAGCCGGGGCCTGCCAGTGTTCAAACAAGCTGTGTGGGTGCACTTTAGTTCAAACAAACCCCAATTTACGCGGTTCAGAAGTGGACAGTAATGAATTTACCATACTTTGAGTGTGATTAGAAAGAATATGTTCGGTTTTCTGGACTAGGTCCACGTTATCCTTTTGTGTAAAACAGGGAAAATGCCTAAATCTCTTTAAAAATACATCCACCAGAGAACACTCGGTGATTAGTGGTTTTGGTTTCAGTTGCGTCACGGTGATTCAGCCGTGGCCGCAGTGCCTGCAGCATGGTGACTTTTCACAAGGTTCTCGGATGTTGTGGTGGGAAATCAGCGGCAAGTGGACGATTCTCTTTGAGGGTGCAAAGAAATAAACCAAAAGTGACTCATAACTACTCTATAATAAAAGAATAACCTTTTCCAAGAAGTTTTGAGTGTAAATTTAAATTGCTGGATGATGGGTTTGTTGAATTACAAAAGCATTTGTGGCTATCGTCCTATCAATGGCGAGACGTGCAGCATTCAGAGACCGCGGCACGCTAAGAGGTCAGCACGCTACTGCCCCCCCCCCCCCCTCCTGTATGATTGAGCTTTGTCAGAACATCTGGAAAACCGACTCCTCTTCAACATGTCACACTCTCCTATGTTTTATTCACGACTATTCTTCCTACAACCACACAGCTGGATTATTTAGTTATCTTTTATTCATTCCAGCCCTCTGACTGCTGGCAGCAGGATGGAGGACGATTAGTCAAACAGCTTGCTCGCCGTGGCCTTGCCGTCGTACTTGGAGCCTTTTCCGTCAAACTCAGACGGCAGAATTTCAGGGTCAAACTCCTTGTAGTAGTTCTCCAGCTCATCTCCGTGGACGAACACCTACGGCAAAACAGAGCAGCCGTCAGTGATGTCGGTGTATAAAAACACTAGCATGATTACGTTGACATCATATAATAATTCAAAAAAGGTGAAAAAAATCAAAACAACTGGACTTTGATTGAGAATAGGAGTCCAGTTGTTTTATTTTTTTCACTTTTTTTGGATTGATCGTGACCTGGATGACAGAGAATCTTCACCAACATGTAATAACCATGGCTAGCTGTAGCTTCCAAAAGATGTTACTAGCACTAAAGCACCTCTAGTCAGTCTTCACCCATGTAGTTTATGGAAGTATTTATACCCCTTGAGCTTTTTCATTTTTTATTTTATGATACATCATAAAACTTCAAAGGTTTTAACCCAGATCCTCAATTGGATCTGGGTTAAAACCAGGCTGGGCCATCCTAACACGTGAATCTGCAGAACCACTGCACTGAGGCTCGGGTCGGATGTTTTAGAGGGTCAGATGAGGCCTTTGCCCTCGTCGCGGGTCTTTTGCAGCCTCTAGCGGGCTTTTCTTCCAGGCTTGCCCTGCGTTTAGCTCCATGTCCAGTCCCTGCTGAAGAAAATCCCTCCTTCCACCTCCACACTTCACCATGTGACCTCTTGATCATTTTCCCTAACATATAGTCGCTTGGCTGATTAGTGCGCTCCTTCCCAGGCCTGGAAATTTAGCTGGACGACCGTTTGATAGGTTTTCAGTTGTCATGCTGTTTGCTTGTATTTTTTGTTGCCTTTCTTTAATTTAAGATAATTGATGGAACGGCTCACCTTAAAATGTTTAAAACTTGGGATATAGTTTTATAGCCTACCCTTGTTTAACGTTTATTCAACACTTTTTCTCTCTCTCTCTCTGATCGCGACGCAGTTTGAACAGCTGGACCTCTGCAGACAGAATTACGGTCGACACATTCGGGTTATCGGAGTTAAAGGCGCTGAGCAACAGGAAGCATTGGAGGCTGCCTGGAGAGATTTGGAAGGTCAGGGATGGGGCTTACTCTCTCCAGCAGCTTGCTCTTCATGAGGGGCTTCACCACGTTGTAGGTGGTGGTGAAGTACCAGGGCTGGTGGATGAAGTGTACGGCTTTGAAACGGGCCGGGAAAGAGTCCTGGTGGGAAACAAAGAGCAACGCGGTGAAGCCACTCCTTGGAACGTTCGGCACAAATACAAGGAAAGCCAGAATATGATTAAGAATTCAGCTTCCACTAAAGCACAACCCATAGCTGAGAAGGAGCTCCCACCTGTAACATGTCCACCATCTTCTTGAGCTCCGTAGGCTTGATTCCCGAAGCTTGCTGCATGGTGAAGCCCTTGAAGTTTTCAATGATGCAGAAGCCGTTGATCTGCGTCTCCTCGTTCTCCAGCAGCTTCTCGAGGATCACGCAGTAGGCCCGCAGGATCTGAACACAGAACACACGCTGCCTGGTGTCATCAAAGCTGCGTTAAAGTCCTGTTTTCTCATTTGGCATGTCCCGGTCACGAGCTGGAAAGGACTTGAAGCACTGCACCTCATCGAAGGTGATCTCCTCGTAGTCCCAGTTCTCAATGTTGAAGAGCAGAACCACGCGTCCGTATTTGTCTCTGCTGTGGAGGATGCCGGGGTAGCCGGCCTCGATGGTGCTGCGCACAGCCTCCGGGGTCAGGTTTTCGAACAGCTCGGGGTAATCCTTCCTGAAGCGCACATATCCTGAGCAGAGAGGCAAAAGGAGGGTCAGTCGGGCCCTGCTGGCTTTTGCCTTTAAAAAATTAACTGGAGAAGTTTTGCTGTCTGCCTTTAATTTCCCCAATTGATCAAGTTTTGGTGTTTAAAGTGGATCCTTGTGACTGTATTGCTAGACAACTATTTAAGCATCTACTTATGTTAGGAGAAAGGAACTGGCACCGGTGAATCCACTAAGGCCCCTTTCAGCTTATTTTGACTCACCCTTCAGGAGATCGAAGGATCTGGCCACATCGTACTTCCTGGCGCGGATGAAGCGGACCAGCAGGCTGTCTGGTTTCTCCCCAAAGGTGTTCTGCACCCCCTTGGCCAGGTCATCTCCAGCCTCTGCCCTCTCCTTAATGATGGCTCGCAGCTCCTTCACGGCAGACACCCGCTTCTCATCAGTCTCGTTCAGCTCGTCTTTGGCCTGCAGGGGGAGCCAAACCACGAATGTTAGTTAGTTGACACAGTTTAAATCCAAACCATGAATCCCACCAGTGCTTTGTTTTGGTTTTCAGTAACCAAAGATGTAAAAGTTCTAGTCCAGCTTTAATGTGGCGGACCAGATCGCCCCCCAGAGGACAGTGAGGGGAACTGTCTCGGCCCTCTGTCCAGGATCCATCAGAGGGCCGCTGCAGGAACAGGGACCTCGTTACACCCTATACTTTAGCTTTATGAGCAGCACGAAATGCTGAACTAATGTTAATACTTTGTGCTTCCATTTTTTTATATCTTTCAGTCTATTTTTCACACTAATCTGTTGAAGATCCTGAAGAAAAGCTATATTGTTTGCTTTTAGTCCTGCGACGAAATGAGGCTGAATGGATTCGTTTCTATTTAACTTGAACCCTGACAGATAATCCCAAGGAACAGGACAGGTTCAGTGATCAGGTAAAAATACAGCTTCAGCTGTCGTAGTAAAAGTGTGTCTGGTGTCCTGCTTATATTCTTGAAACCGTTTAAAACCGGAAAAAAATGTTTCCACGTAAAATGTGCGTAGTTTTTGGCACAGAAGTCAGAATGCACCAGGTCTGCTGTAAAATAGCATATTGAGTTTAAACAGCAGCGATATGCTTTTAAATCTCCACATATACAGCAACATTTAATCCGATTGTACTTGACAGCAAGACTAATTTAGCAAATAAGACCCATTCTGCGCTCGGCTACGTGTTTGGGAGGACGGCCGTGAGTTTTTCTTAATATTTCTCAGCAATTTAGCTCTCTGGCTATTCGCCAGAGAGCAGAAACTGATCCGGATACCTTCTGCCTGGTGTGGTCTGGCAGGTTGGCGCAGGGTCCGAACACTGGTCCGTGGTCCTTGACGGTGAGATGCTCCAGCTTGGCCCTGAGCGCCTGCTCCTCCTCCGACACCATACGGTAAGTTCCACTCTGAGGAGAGAGGAGTCGCTGGTTTAGTTCGGCATCATTAAACAGAAACACTTTGCTTCAGGTGAACGTTACTGGAGCTATAAAGACAGTCAAGTATTGTCTCAGCATTCAGAAACTGGACGTAAACATCTGTTCCTGTAAGGTCTCCATTCACTACTGCTCTCACTCACAACTCTACTTTATTAATAAGAATGAAACCCAGATGGATATAACAAAACGGATCTTAACAGTCCTTGAGATAATCAAAACAACTAACACTCGAGGTTGCACAAAAGACTTTTCACCGTGATATTGTAAATGTAAAGCTCATAAACTTCCTTTCCACTTCGCATTTGATTCCCCATACAATGGCATCCTTTCCCAGAATGCATTTTTCCATAGAGCTTGTATGTATAACTCGTAACAATGCCTGGATTAGAGAAAATAATCAAGCAATCCTTGCTTTTGAAAATCACTGAAGTTGCTTGTAGTATAATGATTCCTACCTTTAAAAAAAAACATATTTAAATTCCTCCTTAAAGGCTAAAATTAAGACCATCACTGCCATGATGACGGTATGGAAACTGAGACGCTCGGCAGGTGTTTCACTTCTATGACCCTGACGTTGTGGCTGCTCACTCTTCGACCGTAACCCTTTTTTTTATTTCACCGTTTCGTTTTTGAGCTGATACCAGACCTCCGCATACTGCGACCCAGTCTCCATTTTCTCCAGAGCGTGCCCAGATAATGCCTCCTATCAGAAACCCTTAACTGGCTGCAGGCCCCGAGATAAAAGCTGAATGCCCAGCCATGTCAATATAATTGTGTCACGTGAGTTGCTTGTGCCCTTTGAGTTTTAAACATCTAATCCACTTGGGTAAGAAAGCCTCTTCCCCAGTGTTATTGGGCCACAATCAATAGCCCTCAGTGTGTTGTTGTTTTTATGTTTTTTTAATCTCACTCACATGAGTCCAGAGAGCCTTTAAACAGGACGGCGTGTGAACCGGGATCCCAGATCAGAAGCTCAAGCTACTGTAGCTGTAGGTTTTAAAGAAGCAATTCACTGGCACAATAGGTTTTTTTTGCTCTAACAAATGTGCACTCATAGTAAAACACAGCTGGGTGATGAAGTGCAGATTCAAAAACTACCCTGCAGACAATAAAATATAAAAAAAAACTGAACTGAAGCCCCATTGTTTTTATTTGCGTGAGTGACGTCACAACAGGCCCAAGAACTGAGCTGATCAGCTGGCGTCAGGAAACACGATGGCCGACTTCCGTGCGGGTTCTGCCGGCTTTGGGTCCTACCTGAGTTGCAAAGAGGTTCGGCGTAACGCGTTTGACTGCGATGAGTCCAAAGCTACGATGACAACTGCTGTGGACGGTGAAGCAGAAGCCAATGGTGACGATGATCCGCAAACCTGCCGATACTCCTGCTGACTTTCATCCGTCTGACCAGCATCAGCGCAAATTTGCCTCTTGCAAGATGAGTGAAGGCCATATTTTGCTTGTATCACACTAAATAGTTCAGATTTCTTTCTAGTTAAACCACAAATGAAGATAGTTTCATTAAACTCGTGCAATAAAAAGGAGAAAAAGAGAGAAATAAACAAAAACCACCCATACTCTGATCAGTTGCCTTACGTGATGTCATCAGAGGCGTGTGGAAGCTTGTTTCGGGAGGCTAGATTTTTATCTTAATCAAATAACAATGAATAACAAGAGACAGAGAGACTGAGCGTGAAACGTTCTGTGTGTAACAAACCACGTTTAAAGTGAGTTTGGCCGTTTGTAAGGAAAAGTCTGCCAAGCGGCTCTAACCAAGTAAAGGTGGGAAATACTCACCACTACAGCCATGCTTGCTGCTCCTCTGATCGGCTCTGTGCGGCGCGCGCAAAAAGAGGGATTACGTGAATTCCTGTAAATAAAAGAACAATCAACACTCTGTGCTCCATATTAATCCCCTCCGTCCCGTCCCCTCAGCCCTCGCAGGGTAACCTGACGCGGCTATATTTGGCGCTTGCCTATTTCTGGATTATTTGTCATGAGGTTTAAGGCCTTTTTGGGTCGATTCTGAACACAATCGCTGTGGTAGCAAAAGGACCGAGCTGGACTCAGCGGACTCATAAATGTGACTCATAAACGTCTACTCATTCTTAAGAGTTTTGGTATATTTAGACAGAAGCACAAGCATTTCTTAGACTATTTCTGCTTAATTAGCCGTCTAAGTAGCCCTTTTATCGAAGGTTTAGAAATATATTTGCAAGCTATTTAAGACTTCATGAATGAAGCCCTGCTGGTTTAAGTATGAAATGGCTCAAAACTCCCCGTGAAGCTAGGATGCACCTTTCCAACAAGCTAGACAACCCCTTCGTCCAGAATTAAAAGATCACAAGGCATCCTTTTCCCTTCGTGTGAATGGATGATTTTCATTTCTGGCCACCATCTGCAGCGAGGAGTTACGCCGCGGCCACGTCCACAGACGGTGAAGAGCAAAGGAAACCTA
Organism: Fundulus diaphanus; assembly: GCA_037039145.1. NCBI lineage: Eukaryota > Metazoa > Chordata > Actinopteri > Cyprinodontiformes > Fundulidae > Fundulus > Fundulus diaphanus. Next base: position 41,421,336 of record CM073134.1, read on the forward strand.
CCTGACGCAGACGGGAAGCAGGCGGCGGAGAGTCGAAGGGGTCCGTGTGGACCAGAGGTGGAGGGGACCTGTGATTTGTAGTGCTGGGATTAGTGGCGTCACAGCAGATTACGGCCAGCAGATTTAGTTTTTCCTTCAATCAGCACGAAAGTGGCAGTAGGTGTGATGAAGGGGGCTGGCAGCAAGAGGGGCCAGTGATGCTGGCCTCCCCTGACCAACGGTGGAGGCCTTTGTGTTGTGAAAAGGGGATCCAGCGCTCATTTCTGATGACGCGGTGCTTAGAATAGACTTTCAGGGGGGTATAAGAATTTAATTGTTGTGACAAGTGACCATTGTGGTGGTATGGTTTCTGCATCGCTCTGCTTCGCATTTAAAGTCTCTTCTGAAAGTATTCACACTCCTTATGTCCTTCCTTGTTTTGTTATGTTACAGCTTTAACCTTCTTTGTGTTTTATTCCGACTTTACGAGAAAGACCAGCAGAAAAATAGCACGTAACTGAGAAACGGAAGAAAAAAAACGATAAATTGTTTTTGAAACGTTTTACTAAGAAAAATCTCAAATGTGTCATCAGTATTGAGCCCCCTGAGCCAAAGCTTTCTAGGATCCCACGTCGCTGCAAACACAGCGGCAGCCTTTCTGAGCACGCTCTCTACCTGCTTTGGGCATCTAGCGACAGAGATCTGTGCTCCTTCGCCTTTGCAGAAATAGCTGCAGCTCGTTCAGGTTGAATGATGAGACCCTGTCAGCATCAGGTTCCTAGTATGGCGGCAGATTCTTAACTGGATATAGGCTTGAGCGATGACTGGGCCATTCTAACAGGGGTTTGCATTGATCTGAGTCATTGATTTGATTGTAGCTCTTGTTCCATGTTTAGTGTTTTTGCTCTGTCTACACACACACACACACACACACACACACACACGCAGCGGAGTGCATCCAGCAGCACTTTGGGGATTTATATTTAGGCTTAGAAATACTTGCATCCACAAACACGGCACCAAAACAATCCACAGATCCCTGAGATCAGATTAGTTCTCACACATGTACACCGTCAGCTCTCTGAACGGTTATGAAACGGTGACCATGATTTACATCTGGGCTGTGGGGGGTCGGTAGTTTAAAAAAAAAAAAAGCATCAGTGTGAAGTTTCTCAGAGGTCCAGTGTTGATTATTTCCCCATCAGTCCTTCATGCAGGGGTTCCTGGCCTTGTTTCAGCCGCTCATGCTTTTGTGAAACCTACACCAGAACTGAGACTAATGGAGAGGAGACAGGAGACAGTGAATCGGTAAAAAGACAAAAAGCACACAACAGCAGATTTTGCCTGTTCTTTGTGATCTGACCTCTACCCCTCTGGGCGTGTTTTTCCTCGTTGAGCTTAATAAGTACGCACGCCTCAGACTTTGTGAAATTCATTCATGGAGCTCGTCCATCTCACCCTCTCTGACCCTGGTGGTCTGAGCGTGACCGATGCACGTTTTCCTCCTGACGCAAGCAGGCACCCAGCCAGTAATCTGCTAAAGCAGGCCCGATCGGCTCAATAAAGCGCTTTGGGGAACCAAATTAGAGGGATTCGGCAAACAATGCTGCCCTGTTCTCTTGCTCGTTGGGAGCAGAGGGCGAGGCTGAATAAAAAGGCCACTGCTCCACCTGCAGCTCACGCTTCTCCAAGCTCTGTCCAAGTTGTTGCCACATCTGCTCCCACTGGTGCACAGTCATGTAGAACATTCCCTGCAAACGCTACAGTACTTTAATCAGAGAGTAATACCGGATTTGTCGGACTCTCTTTGAGGCACAGCATCACCTATTTGGACCCGGCGTTATCAGATGTTACTTTCTGATGCAGCGTTTGGGAGAATCTCAGCGACTCTGGGAGAAAATTCTCCAAAACATTTCCCAACAACATGAGCACCATGGCTTTGGGTCAGGCTACTGCTGCTGAAAACAGCTCTGCTCAGTGGGCTCTAGCAGGACAGGCATGAAATGTCTTCCCTCCCCATATTACGCATTCTGTTACCATCCATCTTCTAACACGCTTTATCCCTGTTGGGGTCATGAGGGGTGCTGGTGCCTATCTCCAGCATTCAAAGGGCGAGAGGCGGGGTACACCATGGACAGGTCGCCAGTCCATCGCTGGGCAACACAGACAAACAGGACAAACAACCATTCTCACACCTAAGGAGAATTTAAAGAGGCCAATTAACAGTCATGTTTTTGGACTGTGGGAGGAAGCCGGAGTACCCGGAGAGAACCCACACATGCAAACTCCATCCAGGGAAAGGGTCGGACTCGAACCCAGGACCTTCTTGCTGCAAGGAAACAGCGCTACCCACCGCGCAGCCCGCATTCTGTTACTTGACAACCACAGACGTCAGTGTGTGTTGCTGTGATGTGATGCGATGCACCAACACAAACAGCTCCTAGTCAGGAAGTAGATGTAAACACGTGGTCCCCAAAGATGTTTTACAGATTTCTGAAACGCGTGAAAACGTACTCTGGTTGTACGATTAAGTCAAACGCTCTATTTAAGAAGATGGGGGAAATCTTTTGAAATCTGAAAAGACATGTCGCGATGAATGAACTTAAACTCATGTCATTTTTATGGCAGATGTAATGTGTCACCTTTATGTAAAATCAAAATTCACACATAGCTGTGTGAAGAGGGGAAGAAATGGAAACGTTGTCTAGCTGACCAAAGGAGGACAGTTGGACACTGCAGCCTTATCTCCTAACACCTCTCTATTGGACTAAGTCTCAACATACAGCCCTGACAAAGTATATTGTCTCCCTGCAATCTGCATACCTGTTTTGCTCCATGAAAAGTTTTTTTTTTTTTTTTAATAGTTTTCTCACTCTGTTGGGACACGAAAACATGGCGTGAGGTCATTTCCTGATCCAGTTGTAAGTTCCTCACCTGCTGATTTAGACTATCCATGAAATATTTCCCAACAGCATAAGATTCTGAAGAATATAAGATGCAGTAGCGCTGCTGTTAAAGGTGAGATGGCGGTCAGAAAAACAGACTAAGACAAGTTTCTCCTCATTGTGACGCTCTCTTTATAAATGTCTTCTGAATGTACACACCATCAGTTTTTGAAATGTTTTCATTTTTTGTCGTCTCCCTAAAGTGAAATGTGTTAAAAAAAAAAAAATATCTGGTCTCATCTCTTGAGAAGGAACAATCCTAATAAATACCTTTGTGCAGCAACAAGAACGAAGCAAAACAGTGAAGAGAAAATAAACCATCCTTTGGTTGCCTTTAAAAAGCATTTTCAAAGATTTTTCCACAGATCAAGAAACTCAACGTCACTTTAATTCAGGCCCTTAAATGAGGCGAGATTTAAAAAAAAAAAACACACTTGTACGTTTCTATCTACAGGGTTCCTACTCTAAAAAGATCTCCCTGAATTTATGGCAGCTATTTCTACAGTGGGTGGGCTTAAAATGTGGAGGGAGGTGACAGTAACATATGCCTCAAGGAAGGAAAGAAGCCTGGCAAGAAGGAAGGAATAAAAGAAAGGAAAAACTCAACGTAGGAAAGAAGGAAGGGCTGGACAGATGAGGCCTGGACCTCCCAGATCAGCTCTGTGTGTTCTACGTCTTCCTAGAACCCATCAGCAGCTCAAAGGGACCCTGTTCCTGCTTAGGTCTCCATCACAGCCTCAGGTCCAGACGGGGTGAAACCTTGAAGTACATTCAAACGTCTTTAATCCTTCATCCTTTGCTTTTATTAAACGTTCAGTGTACTTGCCTTGCTTCATTTCTGTACACCGTGTATAGCTGAAACTTATTTCATCATCCAACCAATTTTACCTTTATTAGCTTAAATTAAGTTTCACTTGGAATTTTGTCACATTAGCTATTAATCTATAGTTGCAGTTGACCGATTTATTCAGTCAACAAACCCAAGTCCTGTTCTGTTCTCCAGCGTTTCTGTTCTAAATTATTTCCGTTTCTCCCCTCATGTCTGTGCACACAGCTCCCCATGAAATGCACTTTCCTTCATTTCTGTTTATAACAATTTTTAGATGTATTTAACTCCTTTTCAGCCTCTTTAGGCAACTGCATGCCACTTTAAACAAAAACACTGCTCCTAAAAATGATACATTTTGAAACTGCCTACTTCAGGACCCCAGTACCATCACTAAACTGCACACAGCAACTAAATTGTATCCTATTTTTGAATTTATTGATGCGCTTATGGAGCGATGACAAAAATAGTAAAAATTTCAGTTTTTCAGACAATCGGATTATTTTTCCTATAGTCGGACCTTAAGAAGGAAGTTTTCCCAACAATGACCAATCAGATAGATGGCCACCCCTACCTTGGACAGAGTCTCTTTACACATCACACTGATTTTGACCAGATTCTTCTTTATTTCACTTGAACACTGAGAAGCAACGTGGAACCAGAGGAGTACAGTTTTCACATCAGAGCAAACGACGGGCCGCGTGTGAACGGCTGTAAACCCGGCTGAAACCAGCAGAACTGGTCTCCCGTTGTGGCTGCTGTGGGTCTGGTTCAGGTTGAACCTGCTGCTAGCAGGCAGTGGACCGGTGCCGTCGTCACACCAGGAAGCAGCAGGCTGAAATCAGCTGGACTCACGGGGGCCGATCGGGGCGGAGCAAAGCAGCCCGTTAACGGCTGGGTGTGAAGACGCGCTTCTGCGAAGCTTCACCCTCCCGTTTATACGGTGTTTGAAAACAGAAAGAAGTCCAGAGTTACTCCTACTTTAACAGCACCACTTCCACCAGTAATGCAGAAATATGCTTCTCACTGTGCTGTGAGGAATAATTGCACTGAAGGCCCAGCAGCACTCATACATCCACTCCTAAGAGGGCCAAACGGTTGACCTTTAAAGAAGAGCAGGTTCTACAGAAATGTAAACTTCCTCTTTCAAACACGATCAAATTCCTCCAAATAAATACGACCAAAGTCCGTATAAACACAGATAAAATGCTGTGTTGGTGCAAAAAGTCTTGCTTTACTCGCTGCAATGCCTTTTCACCTTGGATCATGTTTAACATGTTGACTGACTAAATCAGAGATCTCCAGCTGACGGATCCACGTCTGCGCACCGCCGCTGTGATCATATCTTCCACTCATAGGGTCCTGAGCCGTCCCTACAGGGCGTCGGCTAAGACCTCATCTGGCCAGAACTCGTCCTGCATGTAGTGATCTGAGGAGCTGTGGCCCGGCTCGTGCGGAGCGCCGCCGTCGTCGTCTCGCAGCCTCCTCTCCATCTCCTGCTCCCACTCGCCCTCCACCAGCTTGTAGAGGTCCAGAGCGGCCTGGGCGTCCTCCACAGAACAGTGGCCTCTTCTCCCCGCCTGCACAGAACAACACACAGCGGGCTTAGCGAGGCTCGGTTCAGCCCGCCCAGCTTCTGCGGGTTTGATCGTTTGCTGAAAACGCCTTTTCCAGGTACAAATAAAAAACAAATAAATAAATAAAAAAATTTCGCACCAACGACATTTGATCACCACCGTAAACAAAGTTTACTGTAAGAAAATGACGTAATGTTACATCACATCGTCTACCGGCTACAAATATTTGGGTTTGATTGTAGTGAGGAGAACAATGTGGACGTATCACAGCTAGGGCTGTCAGTTTAAACGCGTTATTAACAAGTTAACTTTGTTAGACCGTAACGCCGGAATTTTTTTAAATGCGCGTTAAACGCGTTAATGCTTTTTTTCCCCGCAGCGCTCTCCAGACTGTTTTGATTTACCCTCGGAGCTTTCCGTAGTTCCAAGAACGCTAGAGACTAACAAAACAGATCCGTGCTCACTGTTCACGCGACTTTGAGTTTCTTTTTTCTAAAGTCGCTTGTAAACTTCATAAGTTGCGGGTTGCATTTTTTGGGTTTGTTTCTGAAAGTGAAATCGCTTATATGGGCTCTAAAATAAATGACGCTGCCACACTACAGACACCGAGTATAACCAGCTGACATATCCCTCCGCCTCATAACGCGCTGGAGCGCATCTACCATACTTTAATGCTTATTAATTTGTTGTCTTTTTTTGTCTCTAAAATGTAAAATTAGTAGTATTTTATATGTAAATGCTTAATACCATGTCTATCTTTGTTTAAGAGGCAAAAAAATATTTCGGAATTCAATTTTTGTTTGTTTACACATTGTGTAAACATCAGGGCGTTATGATTAGTGATTTAGCCATTAATGGCCAGAGCTTAACATTTTATGGTACCAGGATGCTTTCATTCCAATTATGAAATGTGCTTGAAAATAAAAAATATTTTTTGCACAAGCATGTTTTTTACTAGTGTAATTTATTGCAAAATTGCATATTAAAATGCCCAAATAGGCTTTTACAGTTTCAGGAATAAGATAAAATATGCGATTAATTTGTGATTAATCTCGAGTTAACTATTGAAATTGTGCCATTAATCACGATTAAAAATTTTTAATCGTTTGACAGCCCTAATCACAGCAGACATGGTCATCTCCAGTAACTCCAGGCCTGGTCCTGGACAGCATCGGTTTGCTGGCAGGAGAAATAAGCACTACCGGGCGGGACAAAACGGCAGCCTGAGCTGGCGACTGACCAGGAGACCCTCGAAATTATGACAAAACATTTAGCCGACCGTCAGGCACATTTAGAGGCCGTGTGGACCAAAAACAGAAAGACGGCTGCCTCAGTGCCCGGCCCTCACCTGTATCGTCCGGCTCAGCAGCTTGCTGGCCAGCAGTTTAAGGGAAAGGCAGCGTCCGCGAGGGAAGCCAGCCAGTCGGCTCAGGAGGCGCGCTGAACTCGTGTCTCTGACCATGTGGCCGGGGTGGTCCAGGTTCAGCACCTCAAAGTCGTTGTAGACGGAGTGGCCCACCACCACCTTGCCTTCCAGTAGAGCGACGATCTGCAGGAGAGAGAGCAAAGGTTTCCTGACCTGCACGATTTAACGGGGACCAGCTGCTCCGGGCAGGCCTTACCTCCTCTCGGGCCTGAGCGAAGGGTACGGCGTTGTGGAGGTGATGCCTGCGGATCCCGCTCCAGGGCGTCCGGAAATTGGTGACAGGCTGGCACGGCCGGACGTACCGATCGTACAAGACGTTGCCGTGATAGTCGAGGACGCTGCAGCGGGCCAGCTCGTTGCACCGGCCGCCCGGCCCGGTCCCCACCATCTCGCAGTCCAACGCCACCACCGCCGAGGCGGGGCAGCAAGCGAGGCAGGGCGAGCTGCGCCCGCTGGCTGGGGGGCTGCTTTCAGAGAAACCACTGTCCACCTCCCAGCTGTCTCCAGGGGCAGAGGTCACGGCGCGGGGATCAGGCTCCGACGCAGAGTTCAAAGCGCTTTGGCCTCCCTGGGTTGGATCACCTAACTTGGCTTTCTTCATGTGTTCGCCGGTACCCAGCGGGTCACACGGGGAGCCGCTTCTCTTCGTCCTCCTGCTGGACACCATCCTCATCTGGTGGTGTTTCTTCCTGGCTCTTGCGCTCTCCATCGCTCGCATCAGCATTGATTTCTTACACAGATACCTGTAGTTGCCCAGGAGGCCCCGTGAGGCAGAGCCTCTATTTCTTCTTGACGCCTGGGACATCACGTAATGACGCCAGGTGTCTCATGATCACACCTGGGGAGGTCAGTCAGAGAGCAACGATTAATATTCACCACTGATTTCAGTCTTTGAGACTGCAGCGGGAGCAAAGCATCCACAGAAAGACAACAGCCTACACTAACTTCAAGTATCGCCCAAAGCCAGTTTAAAAGCCTCCCAAGACTGGATAGATGTTTTTCGGTTTAGCTGTATTCCCTGACCTCGCCACACAAAGGGAACAGGGACGCAGCACTTTTCACAACAGGCTATAGCTTTTTAAAATAGTCACTTTGGCAAGTTGAACACATGCCGAATCGAGTACTGGACCGTAAAGTTTATGAAAACGCGGGTTTGAGATTTACATCACTTTTTGTTTCGTATGTAATTTTAATTAACTTTAACTAGTAGTTATCTGAAGGGAAACTGGTACAGTGGTAAACTAAGAAAACAATTAGTAAACCAGTAGTGTGATGGAGGTAAACGCAGACTCCTCACCACGTTCCTAACATGTCTCTTATTTGTAGCGGTCTATAACAATTCAAATTCATTCATTTGTAGAAAAAAAGAAACGGTGAATCGTACTGTACCTTCTCCAGCAGCACGTGCCCAACTAGAACGTGCCCGGACGAGTTCCCCCTGACTTCACCTGATTGGCTCGTTCTCTTCCTCGTTCCTGGTTTATCGGGAGAAGCGCTACCCGTCAGCGGCCCCTAGTGGCCTGATGCAGCGTTACAATATAAAGTCAGAATTTCTAATTTCCAAATGTCACTGTCCGGTTACGTTTATTGCAAATCTTCCGAAAATGAATTAGTCAAATATAGATTTGAACAGCAGCGCGTGGGTATTGGGAACGCACTGACAGGGGAAACGTATACAAGGTGTGAGTTGATGTTTCCTAAACATTTTATGCTTCAAACTTCAGATTTCCAGCTTCTGATTTATACACCTAATTGGTTGGCTCATTGGGAAGAAAAGTTGTAGGCTTGATTCCAGTTCACTGCTGCCACATTTTTGGGTGTGTGGCTGCAATCGAGCCAAAGTAGTCTACAGTTCTGCCTGTCGGTATATAATTGTGTGCCGTTTAGTGACTGTGGCTCTTGTGCCGAAGTACAGAGTGGAAAGTAGGACTAGAAAAGTACTACAAGTTCAGTTCATTTACCATTTCAAGTACAATTAGAGGAAATTCAGACAGAGAGAAAAAAAAAAAAGAAGTCTAGAAACAAGCTTCAAGTTTATATAAAAGCATATGGTCCTTACCCCATACTATTCAAACCTGGAAAATAGAAAAGACATATGGAGACACTTACTGTCCCCAGAAATATAGCTAATATAGTTTAATTGATCCCATCTAGTAAAATCTATTCACCAACAATGAAAGTTTTAAATACTTATGCTTTAAAGCATTTTTTCATTTTAAGAATTCAACAGAGAGAATGTTTGAAACAAGGAACGTTTAATAAATCCTCTTCAGTTTTTGAAATTAAATGTCAGATTTCTTCAAATAAAAGGTTTTGAATCGCCATAACAGAACATCAGAAACAAGATCATACAAGTCATTTAGGTTTTGTGGGCCTTTTATTTCACAATCTTTCCAAATGTACAAAAACAAAGACCAGTTACGAACAAGAAAAAAAAAAAAAAAAAAAAAAAAAAAAAAAGAAGTTATCCCCTGTGATAAAAACAAAAAAAGCGACAGATGACTGGAAACTGGTATCAAACCAAAGTGCATCAGCCTGAGGTGTGGTAGACAGACCAGAGGAAATAGAAATCTCTCATTTCAAAAAGCTGTCCCTCTTCCCTAAAAATTTCTTATCGTCATAGAACGGCGGGCAGACCCAGGCCACCACCTTCCACAGGATTCCAGAGCAGCAGAGGACCTAAGGAGCGGCCTCGTCTTTTTGACTTCGGCTTCAGAGCATTTGGTAGTTCACTAAGAGAGTGGAATATAATTTAGTTCTTTTTGTTCCCCCATACTCCTCCTCCTGTTGCGATGTGGCGGGTGTTGATTTTCTGTTTGGAGCCCTTTATAGCTCTGCCTTATCCTTCTTCTTCTTTTTCTTGGCATCGTCTGGCACAACTAAGGGGTTGGTGGCCTCTTTCTTCAGGTAAGAAATGAAGTCGCTCACCTCACGACCGCCCTGGAAAGACGGCAGCAGGATGTTACAGTCAGCAGAGTGCTGCCATGACCTCAGGCAGTTGGTGATTACAAAAGTCCACAACTCACCTCATATCTCTTTGGGTTCATCTTACGTCCAGCAGGGGAGAAGTAGATGGTGGGGAATCTGGGGGGAGAATAAATAAACAATTCATTATTAAATAAAACAGTTCTATGTGGACTGAAATTAGTTCTTAAGTAAAAAAAACAAAACATAGGGCTTACCCGCTGACTTCATATGGCGACGGCACGTCATTAGCTGTGGCGTCCATTTTGGCAATGACAACGTTGGGATCGTCAGCCAGCTGCAGAACAAGAGGTAACCCATAATGATCAGTTCAGGACAAGCAGTCTGTTGGTCCTTTAAAACCTAAACCAATTTCTCCTTCCAAAAGGAATACAATGAAAGGCATTTAGCACAGCTGAACAGCAAAGACCTCAGATTATTTGACAGAAAGAAAAAAAATAAAAATCCATCCCCCTCATATCTGCTTCGTAATGTGACATTTGTCACATTGGGTGTATTTAATTATTTCAAACAAAAATCTGCTCAGCATGTTATTTGTCTGGGAGATGATATTAAAAGAAGGGAATGACAATTTTTAAACCTTAATTACAACAAAGTGTCAAACATGACTACTTTGGTGGTTGAGAATTCAGGCAAAAAACAAAAAAGGTTGACATTGGGATTGAAACTTTTACTAGTTTTAAATATTTGTGTGAAAATGATGGTAATGGTCACATAACTGCAGACTATGTTAAAAAGTGGAAGTTTTGAAGGCAGGTTAAAGCAGGATAAATCAAAAACCCTTTGTTACTAAAATAAAGCCGTTTTATATTTTATTGCTAGTACAATGGAAGCCAAAAAGCTAGAATGCTAACAGTGACTGTTAGTATTTACAAAAATGTAGATGTTATGGTAAACATACATAAAAAAAAATACAATTAAAAACTGCTCCCACCTTCTCTCCCAGCTCCTTGTATTTGGGCTCCAGGTTCTTGCAGTGTCCGCACCACGGGGCATAAAATTCAATCAGCACATCTTTGCTGTCATCGTTGACGATGGAGTCAAAGTTCTCAGCCACCAAAACCTGCAGACAAAGAGAACGAGGTACTGCATCAACCTGGGAATGAGCCAGACGTCTACCACGAGGTTCTGTTCAGTAAATCACAAGCAAGCCTTGCGTCGGCTTAACCGTTACATTTAGTGATGCACTGAGAGAATGTGCAGAGGGGCAGAGAGCATCAATAACCAAATAACTACACCAGCAATAAAAATAAAACTATTTAAAGTTAACTTTATTCTATTTTACTTCAGAACTTAAGTCCAAAAAGAAAATATTGCAGTTACTGATAGTACAGCATATTCAGCTAAAAATGAAATAATCAAGTTAAACAGATTTAGAGAACAATGTGAGAAACTATGCAATATGCATGACCATTCAAGCAAACTCCTCAGAGTAGCTAAAGCGTGTGCAGATGGACATCAGCATCTGAGAGACGGCGGGAATCTGGGGGCGCATGAAGCCTGGAGGCCCGGCAGGCTTCATGAAACTCTGGCATTTAAAACGAAGTCAGGAAGTGCAGTGATGCAACAACATGGAAACCATTCTTAAAAGTGAGATTGAGAGAGCGCTACACGTCATCAGATCTCAGGAAGCTGAACAAGTTGCACTTCCCAATAAATTCAGGATTGAAACTATTGTGTTGTTGGCAGGGTGCAGTTCGCCAGCATGCATGATGACAGATAAAGAAAAACATCGGTTTAACCATTGGAGCCACAAAGTAATACTAGGAAACTGATATTTTAGCTAGAGACGTTCCCTCCAAATGTTTTTACATTATTGATAACCCAGCCTGAGAACAGGTGTTTTTAAACATTTTCCTGTCATAAACAGTGAACAAATAAATAACATGTTCCACAACGTAGGTACCCAGGCGAGTTTTTGTCCTTTTTTACTCAATTGGAAGAAAACTGAATGATGGGTACGGCCACAGGGAGACGTCTGCGTTGACAACTAGCGTTAATCAGCAGCTTCTAGGAGACATTACAGGAATCCTCTCACCTTAACAGGTCCATCGTTGTTTTCTGGGATTGGTTCTGATTTAAGGTAGCGCTTTAACTTCCCATCAAAGTAGTCCTGCAGGAAACGCTCCAGAGCTTTTCCATCTCGGCTGCAGGTCAAATCAACAAAGTTATGTCAACGGAGGGAAACAGCAGTTTGTCGGTTGAACACTTTGACCTGATCAGCAAATACTGATGACGGATTATAAACCATAAAACTGAAGCGTAAACTACCAAAACGGTAACTTGATGCCCAGACGGCTCTAGTTAATGCCAGCCTCAAAAAATCCAGGTGGTGAAGTTGGCACATAATGAAAGTTTAAAGCTAAAGCCCACTAGATGAGACAGCTCCTGATGTTAAAAACAGCCCCTCACAGGTAGAGAAGAAGACATTCTGCTGGTCCGCCGTCTGAAAAGCCATTATGCCTCCGTTTATCTGGACTTACGAGAACTCCTCGGTCATGACGTATTTGTCTCCCTTGGCGGTGCGGATGGCCACGACGGGCACCTCTCCGGAGCCGGCGTCCAGGCCGAAGTCTGACACGTCATGGCTGAACTGGTTCTTGTTGGCTACAGCAAAGTTCAGCTTGTTTCCCTGATCCAGGAAGCCTTTGGCCACCTTCATCACCCTGGGCGAGATACAATCGACTCGTTATTTCAAGCGATCAGGCAGCGGGGAAAGACTAGCTTAAAACAGTAGAGGGTAAAAGTGTAAAAAAAACAGCAACAAAGACTCGTACCGCTCACTGCACAGAGTTTCTCTGCCGCTCTCCGATAAAGCAGAGAGGGTCGGTCACTGCGTGAAGCGGAGGAGCGTTAGAAACACCCACCTGTTCCTCCAGTAGTTAGAGCCCTTTGGGTTTTTGTCATAGTCGACGTCGTAATAAGCCACCAGCAGGTCTTTGCCTTTCAGCTGGTCTTTGTTGTCCTCCGTCAGATGGGGGCAGATTCCAAAGCTGGGATGGAGAGAAGGAAACAACGAGTCAATGTGAGGTCTTCGCCTGGGGAGGGGACCTACGACCGGACACTTTCAGACGTGGTGCGTTCAGAAGCCAGAGAAGTTTTTATCCCTGTCAACATCAGGAGTCAGCATAGCCTCAATGGCACTTTGTTTTGAATTCAGTAAAAATATGTTAGGATGTGTGTTTTGCTTCATAATTAAAGATGATCTTAAATTCTACTGGATTTCCTGTAGGATTCATCCAGTATTGAGTATGCAGCAGGAAGGTTTCAGACAAACCCACGGCTGCGATATTCAGGCAGCTGTGCTACCAACGTCATCATGTGACAGTTTGTGGGAACAAACCTCAGGGACCGCTACAGTGATGTCACCGTTTCTACCCCCTCTACTGCACAACTAGTATAGTTTGTACAGATTGATACTGAAGTTTTACTTTTAATAAACCCATTTTAAAAATAAATTGTAAAGTTAGCTTTAATCAGCCTGAATAAGGGTCGATCTTTGCAGTGAACAGACTACCAGGAGACAGTGCATATTAATCTGCAGTATGGGAGGCAGCCTTCCTACGGTCAGCAGCAGATAAACATTTCTGAAGGACGCGATCCATCCTTTTTGCTGTCCAACACTCACATGTTGTCCTGGATGAATCTCTTGATCTTGTTGCTGGTGAATTTGTCCTCGCTGAACTGCACAGAGTTGTCTTCAAACTTGTTGTTGAGACGCGGTGGACGGAACAGGACGACTCCCCTGCAAATCGCAGAGAAGAAATGCCTCAACTGCAGTCCTGTTATATTCTGTCAGCTTTCATGTTAATGCAGAGAGAAAACTCAGAAACTAAAATATAGAGTTTCATTTGACTCTCAAAGACCCTTCCTCATGTTTATAAGCTTACTTTTAAACGACGCAGACTCTGATGTACGGACCAATAGCAGAAAAAGTACTCACTCTCCACCATGGCTGTTGAGAAGGGCCTCAGAGTTGGTGTGGGCAAAACGATAGTCATCCCTCAAGGCGCTGGCAGCCTTCAGGAACTCTGCCTGATCTGTGCTCTTGTCATCATCAAAGAAACCTGAGAGGAGAAATCACATCGCAAACCGGGTTGATTAAGTTCTGCGGTAAATCAGTTAGAGAACCAGGAACCACTGGGACTCAGCCTGGTAAAAAGAGGAAACGTCGCTCACCAATAACACTGGCATCTCGATCTGCAATGAACTTGTCAAAGTCTTCAACGGTCTTCAGCTCCACTGAAGCTGGGCCTGCCTGCTTCTTCAGGAAACTAACAATCCCATCTGTCCAGGGCAAAAGAAAACAGGGATTACTAGAAGAATCCATAAAAAAATCAATTTGCTTTGTATTTACACATACAAATACAGGGCCTTGCAACTTATACTTCAATAATTTATTATTATTATTATTATCATCTATAAGAAAGGCGCTGCCAAGGTGATGCGCCACGTCACTTTGTCACTGTTTTGCATGTAGCCCAAAATGTTGAGTTTTGGTCTCAGCTGTGTTAGCAAACTAACTTGTCATGCCTTTCTCCTCAATAAAACCCAGCACTGTAAAGTGCCCCACTAACCGGGGTCATATGCTCCCTTCTGATTGGTTAACAGCCTAATGGTTGTTTTAGTCCAAGAGGCAGACACCCTGTCTACTTTTAAGACCAGGCTTAAAACTTTCCTTTTTGACAAAGCTTATAGTTAGAGTGGCTCATGTTACCCTGAGCTACCTCTATAGTTATGCTGCTATAGGCTTAGGCTACTGGAGGACATCAGGGCCTATTTTTCTCACTCTGCTGATCTCTCTTGTTCTCTAGTTTTGCATTACATTACATTGAAATGACTTGTCATTTCAGCTTATAACTTTTTGTTCTCTCTTTTTTTTTTTCTTCATAGTAGGTACACCTGGTCTGACGTTCTGTTAACTGTGACATCATCCAGAGAAGACAGATCACCCGCTATTACCATCTAATGTAGAACAGATTACTGGATCAATGTGTGCTTTTGTGCTTGTTTGTCTCCCTGTTGTGTCTCTGCTCTGTCTTCTGTAACCCCCAGTCGGTCGAGGCAGATGACCGTTCATACTGAGCCCGGTTCTGCTAGAGGTTTTTCCTTCCCGTTAATGGGGAGTTTTTCTTCCCACTGTCGCTTCATGCTTGCTCAGTATGAGGGATTGCTGCAAAACCATGGACAATGCAGACGACTCTCCCTGTGGCTCTACGCTTCTCCAGGAGTGAATGCTGCTTGTCGGGACTTTGATGCAATCAACTGGGTTCCCTTATATAGGACATTTTGACCAATCTGTATAATATGATTGAACTTGACTTTGTAAAGTGCCTTGAGATGACATGTTTCATGAATTAACGCTATATAAATAAAATTGAATTGAATGCTTGCCGGAGCAATGCTCTCCTGGTCAGTTTAGGCGCAAAGCCATTTCTGGGTAGGTTTGTAGTTGTGCCATACTTGCAAGCAAATTTAACATCTAGATGATTGGCTGAACAAGTTCTCCATCAAATATCCAAAGGTTAGGATGTTGCTTTATTGGGACTTGATAAAGCGCTATACGAGTACAGAGCATTTACCATCTATATCTTAACCCTGTTCTAAATGTATCTAATCATTTATTCATTATGCTGTCATTAATGTTCTCCAACAAACATCTGAAGCCTTCACAGAACAGCTGGATTTTTATTCCACAGGTGAACTCTCTATTTGACAGGAACATCTGAATACTGGTGCAGATTGTTTTATTCTTATTTCTAAGAGCAAAACCTATCCCTTTCCTTCCACTTCACGATTCTGTACTACTTTTTGACGGCCTCACACTATATCCCTATAAAATAAATAAGGGAAGGAAAAACAAATATACCTGCAGTTCTGGGACCATCATAGGGACCAGTTTCGTCTCCATCCCTGAAGATCTTCAGGGTTGGGTAGCCGCTCACGCCATATTTGCTGCATGTGTTGCTGTTGGCTGTGCAGTCAACCTACACAGTAGCAAAGACCAGAGTTAGGGATGCAGAAAATGACATCACGGCTTGGAAAGCAAGGCAAACTGTATTCCCCAATACCTTGGCAAGTGCAACGGTGCCTTTCAGACGTGTGGCTGCCGCCTCGTACTCGGGTGCAAGCCGTTTACAATGACCACACCTAAAGGACAAAGAGAGACGTGGACAATTTACACAAGATTTAAGGCAGGGAAGACGATCGAGGACAAGGTCGACTCATCTTACATGAAGAAATTTGATACTTCTGCATGAGTAGAACGACATTTAAGTTCCCTTGCTGAATAGAACAGTAGGTGAAAAATATTTATCGTTACATTTGGTATTTTTGAAGGACTAGTTCACACCACTTTAATAAAATTAAAAGAACGTTTTTAGACAGGAAATGTGTATTATTGTTGCATTCTTTCTGCGAATATAAAAACAGAGGCTCCTTAGAGAGTACCCATAAATATCCTTATTTATGGGTACTCCATTTTCAAAACAATTTCACTGCACCAAGGAAAGAAAAAAAACAATCCTGAGGTACATAATAGCAAGATTCAAAATGTATACAATTTTATAAAATATTGGTGGGATATTTAAATTACTACTTAATCTACAAGTAGGAAGTAAAAAAAAAGTCCAATTTGATTCTAGATATGAACTGTTGAGACTAATGCAACAGGAATCGGCACATAATAGGCTGCAAGCTATAAGCTTGGTGCCCAACTTAAATTTATGAAAAAAAAAAAAAAAAAAACAGCAAATATGTCAATACAGGGGATTAATAGAAGATTCAATACGGAGATCAGACTGCTATGTGAGCATATAAAGCCAAATAACACTGTATAACTCAGTTTTGTTTTTAAGTGACACAGATAAAGTCAATGTCTTAACTAAACAAATCGAAAAAGAATGAAATAATAAATCACAACTTTCTAATAGTCCACCAAAAATATGCAATTTGTAGATTTGCAGTTAAACTGTTTTGTTTTATAATTTACTTTTTAAACATTTAAACAAAGTCTTTTTTTATGGGAAGTTTGACCCATTTTAAAATTTATTTGTTCAAGTTTGGCACCGTAGAAACACGTGAAACAGCAGGTGGACCAATCAGAGATCGACAACCAAAACTTCACCAGCCAATCAGGGCGTTACAACGATGACATGACACGCCCCCAACTTCCTTATAAACTCATTAAAAAGGATTTACAATATCTTAAATAGATAGCAATCAGTGATTATGCTACATTTTAAGCAGCTGCGAGTCTCATTAAACTGTGAACGCACCTGAATGCGTCACTTGGCTTAAAATACCGCAGTCAGTACCGCTTTAGGATTCTGTAGCTAGCTAACATGCTAACATTTGGTCTGCAGCCAAATAAGCAGGGTTTGACAGCTCCGAATATAATAAATAGAATTATTTCCCAATAAATACATTTGCTAAAACGCATTCAGGCAGTGAATAAATTTTCGAAAACTAAAACTCAGTTCAGCTGAGAGGAGACCCTTTTTACGGCGAGGCGGCAGCGTATTTTAATGGGTACTTTTACTATCGCTTGCTAACCGACGACACCATCCCCACACCGTGAATGAAACCTGCAGAAGCTCACCAAGGCGCAAAGAACTCCACGAGAATCATCTCGTGGTCTCCAATCCTACTTTCGAAATCGTCATCCGTGAACTCCAGCACATCACTGGCCCGGCTGAACCCGGCGAGAGCGGCCAAAAATATCAGCCTCAACATGGCACACCGAGAAGGCTAAACGTCTCTTCGCCTCAATGACACGAAAACTTCAGGCTGCAGATGTGAGCCGAGGCTGCCCCGTCTTCAGCTCTTCCAGAAAAAAAGCCGCAGAATACTCAGACAGGGCCGAGACGGACTGGACCGATAGAGAAAGAGAAAGGGGGACGGAGGAGGCGTTGAAGTCAAGACGCTTCACAAGCAGCAGGGCCTCGTCTCGTAATCATAGTGTGGCAGCATCCCATTGGTCGAGTTATTGCGTCACTCAGCGCTGATTCACCAATGAGACGCAGCGTCGAGGCATTTGGGCCAACCAGGAGCCGACAAAAATCAAAGCACAGTTTTTACACGCGGAAGTGAATATGGTAATATGCCCGACTCCTGAGTTTTTCATGAACTGCACAAAAGCTAAATGTTTCCTTGACAGCTGACAGAGAGATATGTTTTGTTTACGTTTTGTTTATCATCTTACATTTGTTCAACTTTAGGGTTAATAAAGCAATATTTGAAGTCGTAGTTTGTTTTTAAAAATGGTATAGGTAGAATGCCAGCATGACATTCTAATACATTTTCTAATAAATAAAAATCTGAGATCAGTGGCATATATTTTTTTCAGCCCCCTTTAATCTGATACCTCCTAATAAAATCCAGAGAAACCAGCTGCCTTCAGAACTAATCTGTGCAAAACTGGTCGAGATCTACCCCCAGATTTGCTGGGGGTAGATCAAAATGTGGTTCTATGTAGTATTGACTCAAGGGGGGGGGGGGTAAATACAAGACATGGCTCAGTCACAAGATTTTTATGTGTAAATAAAAGAAACACAAAAAATTTTTGTGTCCTCTCCTTTCACACAAAATATCCTTAACTTTTTTAAAAACTTACATCAAGTTGTATAAAAAAACTAGTATAAAATTTCTCTCTCCTGGAATTTATTGTATTTTTCCCAGGATTTTATTTCTGAGTAGAACAAATAAATATATAAACCTTTTTTCAGAGAGAATAAATGCAATGATTGATTTTTAAAATGTATTTTGAAGAAACAAAATCCAATGTTTCAGATCTAACCAAAAAGAAAATAATAGAAAGAAAAAAAAGGAAAAGGAAAAGACATTTGTATCATTTGTATTCCTTTGTGTATGACAGCAATATGCCATAAAAGTGCATGGAAAAACTTTTAAAATTTGCCATTTAAGTACTTTTATTTAAAACAGCTCATTTCTGGCTGATGATATAAGGAGCCACTCTGGAGGGCCCAAAGAGCTGCTCTGTTCTAGTGCTTCAGATCTAAGTTAAACCTCATCGCAGCTGTCAGTGCAAAATTTCTGATTAGCATGCAGCCTCTGTGTCACGTAGGTGTTGTGGAAAAACCAAAGCCACGGGGACTTTGTGTACGAGAGCGATTAGTGATAAGTAATCTTTTTCAGAAATGAATGGTCATTATGTAGATTGTTTGCTGTTCTTTCCAGGGGTCTGACCTTTCCTGGGCACAGACCTTTGAATCTTGACTGATGAGACTAAATAAACAGGAGTGTTACCGAATGACATTGGTTATTTTTCCATTTTTTTAACAGCCTATAATGAAAGATCCAACTTTCTTTTATTCATAAAACATCTATACCAGACATTTAAAAATAATAGCTACAGCCTCCATTATCAGGGCAATCTAATCCCAAACAAACAAATAAATATACCATACTGTCCTTGAGGGATGTGAAAAGTTATGTCTGATAAAAAGCACATAATTCTGCACATCATTTTACAGAAACCAAGCCAAAATACTTAATAATTCAATAATTAAATTCAGTGATCAGGTAGCTCCTAGAACAACCATCCAGCAGCAGTAACGTGAAATGTCTGTATGACCTCAATCCTTCCACTCTCTGGTGATATTTTCACCAGTTTCTTTTTTCCTTTTAACAATTGTGCTCCAATTCCTTGAGGTTTGCATCTAATAATTTACAAACAAGTTTCTTGAATTGATCTGATGTGTAGACACTAACTGGTCCACTCCTTTCTTCTTTTTAAGTCAATCTGTTGGAGATTTGCTGCTATAGTCCAACTCAACCTTCTGTTGCACGGCCCAGTTAAGGCCAAACTTTAGCCATTTGACTCCAGAAAACGTTGGTGGATAGAGGAGGTCATGTTCAACCCAATTTAGATATCCAGATACTATGGCTACAAAAACAAGCCTGAATCATTTACCACTACAGGTACATCTAAAAAAAAAAAAAAAAACATTAGAACTTTGAGAAAAAGTTCAATACTTTTTGTCGCTCAGGTCAGTAAAAAATATTTCAAACCTTTATTTTTTGTAATTTTGATGATTACAGCTTACAGATAATGTAAACTCAAAATTCTGCCTTAGAAAATTAGAATGTTACATAAGATCACTACAATTATATATTTTAAACAGAGATATCAGACTTTAAAATAAATATGATCAAATTATTCAGTATTTGCTTTTTTTTGTATGAATCATTGCATCAATGCTGTGTGGCATACAGGAGATCAGCCTGTGGTTCTGCATAGGTGTAGCTGCCTTCAGGTCACTGGGTCTGGTGTCTTTCATCTTCCTCTTGACAATACTCCATAGATTCTCTATGGGGGTTCAGGTCAGGCCAGTTTGCTGGTAAACCAGCAACAACAACACAACGGTCACTGGACCAGCATTCGGTAACTTTGGCAGCATAGGCAGGTGCCAAGTCCTGCTGGAAAATGAAACCATAATGCTTGTCAGCAGAAGGAAGCACAAAGTGCTCTTAAAGTTCCTGAATGTGAAACCTCCATATTGGACATAGATTCTGTGCAGTCCTACTCTTCATCCTGACCCTGAAACTTTGTTTACAAAGAAAAATCATTTTTTACTTTCATCTGCAATCTTGGAGAGCTGAGCAGCAGTCCAATCTCTGGTCCAGGTATGGCTTCACAGAACAAATCATCTGTAGGCTGTGGCGTGCACAGACATTTTAGGGGGCAGGTGCTCAGGAGGGGGTGGGAGGGCACTTTTTAGCGTGCGCAAGGAGGTGGCTCATTTCGGGGCATTGTTTCAGTGGTTTTTAATGGCTCAGGTTTTCAAAAGATCATTTCAAAACCGACCTCAGTAAAATCTTAATAATATTCAGGGCAGTCAAACTTTTTTACAGTAGCAGGCTACACACTATCAGGTAGGAGGGTGCACTTATATATAGATATATATCTATATATCTATATATAGATATATACTTCAGACTAAACAGTGGCTCTGTGACTACTGTAACGAACAAACAAATAGCAATAGCGTAGTCGGTGTTGCCAAATTAGGCAGGTTTCCAACCAATTAGGCTTTTGAACACATTGAGCTGGAAAAAAATAGCTTATGGGCAGATTGTAAAAAAATTCCGAAGCTTTTCATAACATTTGTTGGGCTTTTAGAAAGAATTACTAACAAAATATATCAAAATAGTCATTATTTATTTTTTAAATAAGTTGAATCTGTCGATCTGACATCATCAATGAATAATAGTTATAATGAATAATATTGATTGTTATAATAAAACAAGAAAAGACTAATGGTTAATCAAGTGTTTTGTCAATGTAAACGCCCAAGAGGGGTTGAGTTCTACTTAAAAATATTTCATGACTGCGTGTAAGAGAAATGTTTAATTGAGCTATAATGAGAGAAATTAAGTTTATATTAAGGTAGATTTACAACTCATGTTGGGAAGCTATTTATAATTTATTTTTTCTGGGTGAAATATCCTGATTATTAAAGAGATCTTGTGTGTTATTTGGTTGTCTGATTGTACATTTTGTTTGGAGCCCATATGCTCAGTTTTTTTCTTTGCTTCAGCTCAGTTGTGTGCTAATGGCATGTTCTTATGTGTTTAATAGTTCTGTGCTTTTAACATGAGAGAGTTTGAGATGTGGCCTTTGGACTAACAGTGACATAGGGTAACCTGTAGCGCTGTGTCTTAACTCAAAAGTCCAGCATAAGCTACACGCTAATAACCATGAGCGCTGGTGTCAGGCTGAACACTGACTAAAGTAACAATTCTGACTAGAACAGGTTCTGTAATTACAGCAGCTATGAGAACAAGGAGCAGAACAAAGCAGAGTTCCCTTCTACCTGCAAGTAACTCAAGTCTCTTCAGTTTGGCAGCTTTAGTGCTTGATTCTGCTCCTTGGGCTCCTAGCTGTCTAGCTCACCCTGCTAGCTGTCCTAGCTCACCCTGCTAGCTGTCCTAGCTAACCCTGCTAGCTGTCCTAGCTAACCCTGCTAGCTGTCCTAGCTAACCCTGCTAGCGTGAATGTTTACTCCAGTTTAGACTTCAGTGCTGACATTTCAAACAGAAATTAATAGCGCTCCTTCCAGCTCGCTTTCTGCTTTGTTGTCACTTCTTGTAATTGTTTGGTAATCAGACCAAATTTTCATCCCGCTCTACCGACACCAACGGTGACCACACCACAGCCGAACTGCGGCGGCGACTGAAGGCTATGACTCGGTGTCCCGCCCCTCTCCAGCTGTGATTGGCTAGCATGTTGCCTTCAGTCGTTGATTTGATTGGTTAAATTGTATGATTGACACATCAAAGATAGTACTAAAAGGTCGATGGTCACTCCGAGGTTAAAAAAAAAAAAAAAAAAGGGTCTGCTCCGCGCTCAACCAGAAGGCACAAATATCGCTCCATTATATAATCGGGGAAATGTAGGCAGCGGCAAGAGCTGCTATAGACGGCGATTTGCCGCCGTTGACCGGCTACTTTTGACTGCCCTGAATATTAATAATTAAAAAAAAAAAAAAAAAACGAGTTTCAAAAGGGCAGATTCGTTGATAAAGGGCAAACTTCCTAGTGCTTTAGCACCACCTAGTGTCTATGTATGCACGCCCCTGTCTGTAGGCAATATGTAGGATCCTTGTGTCTGTGCTGGTTCTTGGTGCCTCAGTCTCAGTCCACTCCCTGAGAAGCTCCCCCATATTCCTGAATTCATTTTGTCTGACAAACCTCTCAAAAGCTGCAGTGATCCCTGATGCTGTTGCATCTTTTTCTGCCACACTTTTTGCTTCCACTGAACCTTCTGTGAATGTGCTTGGGTTCAGCAATTAGTGAATAGCCAGCTTCTTTAGCGATGATCTTTTGTGGCGGACCCTCCATGTGAAACATGTCAATGGCTGTCTTCTGATCATCTGTCCAACCAGCACCCTCCACCGTGGTTGTGTAGCCTAACCCAGACTGAAACCTTTGCAGGTGTTTTGAATTAATTAGTAGACTTTTCTACATTTCAGATAAAAGACACAAAGGCTTGAGACATTTCACTCTATGTGTAATAATTCTATC
Organism: Fundulus diaphanus; assembly: GCA_037039145.1. Lineage (NCBI taxonomy): Eukaryota > Metazoa > Chordata > Actinopteri > Cyprinodontiformes > Fundulidae > Fundulus > Fundulus diaphanus. The sequence goes on from CM073134.1 coordinate 41,444,121, forward strand.
TAATAAAAGAGTTTCACCTTCTGAAATGAGTGACAAAAAAGTGAACTTTTTCATGACATCCTAAGTTTTGAGATGCTGACTTGATTGCTATCAAATTAAGTTGGTAAACAACGGATTTTAGGATGTGTGGAATCAACCATGAGTGTTTAAATTTTAAACCTCTTGTACATGCAGGTACAGTATAACTCGCAGTGAGAGCTGATCTATTTGCTTTTCTTGACGATTGAGTGTTAAGTTCTATACCATTTTTTATACTGTGAAAGATGCATATTGTGAAATGAATTTGAATAAATTAACTGAATTCGGCTGAACTCAAAGATCTGGTATTAAGTGTGTAATTTTTCAGTAACACAGTAGAAATCCGTTCAAACACATTCAAGTGAAACCTAATCAGACGTGGTTTGCTCTGCTTTCTGACTGTGAACGCTTTCGTTTTGTGCCTTTGGCGATTACACAGCCAGCCACCAGATGGCGCTCTCTGACAGTCTCTCAGCGTCAGTGTAAACGTAGAGTGAGTGGGTTATTGGTAAGTGTCACAGCCTAAAGATTAAACAAGTAAACATCTGTCACTATTAGTGAAGCACATCATTTGATCTGTCTGAAGTCATAATTTGGTTCTTTGAACTGAACTAAAGTAATGTTTTTTATTTTGGTTTTAGCCGGTGACAAGATTGACTGCAAGACAATTAGAAGACGAGATAGAAGAATATCATTCAGGCAAAACAAACAAAAACAAACACTTTGCTAATAGTTACTGACTAGTATTGTTATCATATTTCTCTAAGAAATTAAAAAGGGAACATATACATTTTGGGAAATGTTTAAGAGAACATAACTGAATCTTTTACTGTGAACGTTTGTTTTTTATTTCAATAAATACGGAGCCTGGTGGTACAATAGACCTTTATAATGATATATCTTATAGCTGCGTAGATATCTGTGCTACAGCATGTGTATGTAGCTATGAAACAATATCTCCTCTCTTATAGGTTGACTGGCAAAGAGCTTTGTACATCATGGAAGAATTTTGGCCAGGTTCTCTTTGCATAAATGTTTTAACACAGCTACATGGAAAGGTTTTATTATTATTATTTGGTAAATATGTTGGGATGCTCTGTCTGGATTGTTGTCCTTCTCAGTGACGTCTGAAGCATTTGAAATGTGGAGAGGACATGTCCCCTTCACAGATAATCATTATGACACCCATGGTCCTCCTCCATAATCCAAGTGTTTAGAGCTCAAGGTCACCAATTAAGAGCCCCGCCATTCTCCTTCAGGATTTTCTGGTATGAATGTTTGGTTCCAGACATTCCAGCTACTCCACCAGGTCCTGCAAAGCAGCCCCAGACTATCACCCTACCATCAATATTTTTCCAAAAGTCTTGGGGATAATAAAGATGTTCTTTGGCAAATGTGAAATGGGCCTTTGTCTTGTTTTGGAACAGCCTTTTTTACTTATGAACTCTTCCCACATTTCTCTCATTGTTAAATTGCAATTACTGATCTTAACTGAAGCAAGTGAATTCTGCTGTGCATCGGTTCACCACTGCTTCACGTTTTTTCAATGTAAGGATAACAGCTCTCAGAGTGGTTCGCTGGAGTGCTAAACACTTTGTAACCATAACTAGACAAAGAGATGTCAATGCATTTATTTATCATCGGTTCTTTAGTTTCTATACATCGGGGTCCAATATGTTATTTGTTTTAGATATTTAAGCCTGCTTGATGTCATGAACAATTTCTTGATTTTACGTGTCTGGCAGAAATCAGGGTCGGCTTTGGCTGGGAAAATTAACTCAGCTATAATTAAAAAAAAGTGCTTAGTTCATTATTTAATCAGGGAAGCAATGATTATTTCCACATGGCGTCAACTTGGTTTGAATAGCCTTTTATTCTTAACAAATCAAATCATAAGCTGAGAACAGCTCACTTTCGTTGATCATTTGATTTTTGTTTGATCTCAATATGTGTCTGATGATCTGAAACATTTAAGTAGCAAAACAAAAAACAAAATTGTAAGAAATCGCTTACGGAGCAAATACTTTATCACAGCACGTCAATAACACCGATATTGACGAATATGGACCAAAAACGAATTCATAAGAGACACAAAAGCCTATAACTGAGTTAAAATGAATGTGACAATCAAGTATTATCAAAATGATCAGCATGGTGTGCTTCTTCAGCAGAAAGCTGAGTTTAATGAAAAGCAAACCAACCCTAATATGATGTGGAGGGGGCATCTTTGCAGCTTCGTTGCAACAGATACAGGAAACATTTTCCTGGAACAGGGAAGAACTGGTTTAGTTAAAAGAACAAAAAGCAAGGCTCATAATTTGTACAAATTTAGAGCACAGTATGTTGAAAACTAAATATATATAAAAAAAGCCAAAACAACTGAGGAAATGTTAAACTGACTTTATGTGTTTGGGAACCAAGTCATTTTATAATTCACATAAACAAACAGTGAGAAAGTGTTTCCATTTTGCACATGTGATAAGCACGACCAAAACTGATGTGGTGCAAAAAGCAGACGTCTCTATGGTGGAACCTTGTCAAGCAGCCGTGGAACATAGAGATCCCGTTTCTCTCATTGTATCTCACTGTGGCGGGTCTCCAGGAGACCAGCTGGGGTAATCCTCCAGTCCCATGATGCCTTTCTTTCAGGCCTGCTGCTGTTTACTATAAACTGTAGAGTCTGGATAGAAGAGACAGACCTTGGCAGACTTGATCTAGCAACTAAATGAGTCTAAGAGCTTTCGTTCTATTTAGCAGGTCAACCAATTTTAGTCCATCTATGATGGAGGTGTGTGCAGCAGTGGCAGCAGCCGATTAAGTGGCAAAATTTTTTTTTTTAATTTGTTTTAAACTTGCAAAGTCATGGATATTATTTGTATTTATTGGTGCTGCAGAGATTTTCTTTCTGTACCCACAAAGCCCCAGCCCTCCCCCATCGTAGCCCCGCTGCTTCTCAGAAAGGGGTTGTCATGGCAACCGGCCTGCTCCTCTACCATATTTAGAGCAAGGAGATGAGGAGACGTCCACCGTGGTACGCTAAGGACACGCTTCGACTCCTCAGAGGCACAGAGGGAGGGGAGGAGCAGCAGGAGGAGATCTGCCTGTGTTCAGGACATCTGAACCTTCTTCCAGAACCCTTTAAGGAGAGAGGAGACGCGCTCTCATGCCGCACACCACCTACAGTTGACGCCTCAGCTGTGTCTCCTCACAACAGTAAAAGCCTTGTTGTCCCGTCGGCTGCCAACAGTGGGAAATCTGTTGGCTGTTCCGTCACAACAAGAAAATATCTATTCATTCACAACGGGACAAAGCACTAGTTCCAGGCTTCCTACGCTGACTGCTTTTAAAACCGAAGGCTTTGTGCAGAATCTGGAGCATGTTGCTACTGATTCTTGCACAGAGAAAGATGAAATCCATGTGTGGATGTAAAGTAGGTCGAGGGGGAGCCAAATCGAAATATTTGGCGTAACATTATATATACTTAGGCACGGTAGTTTTTATTTAGACAGAAAAATGCTGTAGTAGCTGCAGAACATTTACAGGAGAGTGTTTTTTGTGACCCACTTTGATATGGCAACGAGAGAATATATGTGTGTTTAGAACAACAGAACATTTATAATATTTAAAGATCGACACTCAGAGGAACCGTGTGGGTAAGGGAAACGTCTTAAAGGCTTTCTGACAACGGGGGCATTGTGGCTCAGGACGTGAGGCTGGCAAGTAGAAAGGATTTTCAATAAAAGTATTATAATAATAGCAATTGTAAACAACAAAAACAAAACTCTTATCCTTTCACTAAGGTTCGCACAGACTGGATATGTAATTTATGGCAAAAGTATTTGAACTTTTCACATATTGTCACAACAAACATCAGTGTGTTTTATGGATCATACATGTTAGACCAGCAGAAAGTAGTACATACAGGTGCTGGTCATTTAATTAGAACATCATGAAAAAGTTGATTTGTTTCAGTAATTCCATTCAAAAAGTGAAACTTGTATATTATATTCATTCATTAAACACAGACTCGTATATTTCAAGTATGTATTTCTTTTGATGATTATAACTGACAGCTAATGAAAACCTCAAATTCAGTATCTCAGAAAATCAGAATATTGTGTAAAGGTCCAATATTGAAGACTAAGCTACCAGTACCTGGTCTAAGGACCACAGTATCCCTTAGCCTGGCCACCCAGACTAACTTTTGCCTCTCTTCGATACGGCTGAAGTTAGTCAGTTCCTTGTATAGCAAAACGAAAGTGAAACTGAGTCTGGCTGGCCAGGCTAGGTATCCCTGTCCTTAATTGGCCAGCAAACTCACCTGACCTGAACCCCATAGAAAATCCATCATATTCTATTTATATGACCAGCACCTGTATTTGTAACATATATGTATATGGTCAATTATACACTATTTTGAAATTCTTTTATATTTTTTACAAACAAAGCAGTTTGCATGTTCTCCCTGTGCATGCATGGGTTCTCTCTGGGTACTCTGGCTTCCTCTCACAATCCAAAAACATGACTGTGTGCGTGCACAGCTGTGAGGCAGAATGGCGATCTGTCCAGCCTGTACCCCGCCTCTCGCCAAATGACTGCTAGAGATAGGCAGCAGCCCCCCGTGACCCGGTATAAATATACAGGCGTTGATAACAGATGAATGGATTGGTGGAAGGAATAAACACCGGGAAAGTGTGCCATCGTTTTGGCCGCCCTTTACTAACCCCTACATAAGATCAAGTGACTCCAACTGTCTTCAGAAGCCATTCAAACTGTAAAATAAGTCCATCTGTGAGTAATTTATTTAATGTCAGTATGAATCCAGCTGTTCTGTGAAGGCCTCAGAGGTTTGATAGAGACATTAATGAACAAACAGGTTCATGATGACCACAGCAGAGAGGTCAGGTATGATGTTGCAGAAAGGTTTAAAGCGGGGCTAAGTTACAAAATAGTATCCCAAGCTTTGAACATCTCAAACAATATTACACAGCAGGTAACCTACCAACACATGGAGCCCTAAACCAGGAGGCCCACTAAGGAGGGAAATAACCAGTGAAGCATCCCACAGTGAAGTTAAGCCCAAAGTGATTCCTTCCCGTGGGTGGATTTAGATTTAAAATTCATTTCATTCAACAAAGACGTTTATTTCTGATGGGAAATGAAAAATGCAACTCTCAAAACATAAAAAAGTAATATAATTTAAATGAATTTATCTGTATTGTTTCCACTTTACTCAAAAGTGCCATGTAAAAATGTCTATCTAGCAATCACATAAATCAATGGAAAATCTTGATTTGACATTACAACAATCAAAATTTTATATGTAGACTAGCTCTTTGCATATTTCCACTGGTAGATTGAGTTACCTTTGGTGATGAGCTCCAGGTTGTTGTTTTTTACCATTAGAGGGTCTCTTTGCCATCACCCTAATGTTTTTCTCCCTCTACAGAATGCATCATTTTCCCCTTTACTTTACAGTTAGGTAATTCTTTGTTTTGGTCTATCATAAAACAAATATATAACAAGTTTGTGGTTGTACTGTAACAAAATGTTAAAAGTTTGAGCGGTACGAATGCTTTTACTAAATACTGTAAGCGTTTGAATTTCTTCCATTAATTAAACTAAATTCTGATCATCTTCAAAAATAAGGAAACCATGTGAGAAACCTTTTTGTGTAGTGGATAATACAGTTTTGTTACACCTTTGACTAAAGATGGTCACATGGCACCAGAGAACTATGCTAATCACAACTATGACCTGAAAGCTTAGTTCTCATGGTTACCTAAAGCTTGAGCTTCATGTTTTTGAAACTAAATCCTCACTGGATTTCAAAAAGCTTATATGGAAACTAAAAAAAGCAGCAGTTTATTGTGAAATACAAAACAAACAGAGAAGGAGATACTGTTAAATAGATGATTTGTTTAATAAAAGACATGACAGTCTGTTATGGCTCAAACGATATTGCTTCAGGAGCTTACAGTACGGAGCCCGACCCGGCCGGTGTGACACCAAGGCGTCATACAATAACTTCTTCTGGAGAAAACACGTCTCTAAAGTTCAGCCTGTAAATCTACATTCAAAATCATCAAAATTTCAAAAAGAAACTACGTACACACAATCCACAATGGAGAACATACCACAAATGGACGGACCACATAAGCATCGGGTTATAGGCAATCACTACACAGGAGTGAGGGGAGGCGATGGGCGGAGCAAGGGTGGGTGCAGTGGGACAGGGAGTGTTGTGTGTTTTATTTTACTTGTTTACTTTTTGGCCATGCAGAGAAGCAGATCTTTGCTTTACTAAAACAGCCCCAGATTTTCCATAACTCTATAAATCACTGTTATCCTTTTAGAGCCAGGTTAGCATCTGAGCTCGGCGCGTTTTGAATCTGCTGCACTGGAGCTTGTTGAAGTTCTGGGACCGTAAAACTGTTCAGCCTGATGGTTAAATACAACATACAGTATATAGATGAAATTATAGAGTATACTGAAGAGCAGGGATGGGTGCTTGGTTAGATAAGTGGCATAAGTGATAGTAGTTATATTTAATGAGACAATAACATAGATACTTTTCATATCTATGGGCACAAGGCAGGGTGTTTGTGCTTGTGAGCGTGCCCAGAGGTTTGTGTGTAGCGATGAAGGATCGGTGTCTACTTTAACTGCCTAATGGATGGGGGCACCTTGATGTCCTGGCCTTTCTCCAGCCTCTTCTCACACTCAATCAGGTAGTTGACCCCATCGATCACGGTTTGCACCAGCTGGACCTAAGGAGACAATCCACATTTATTTCCTTTTAGTTATTTTGCTTTTAACTGCAAAACCTTTCTCAAAGCATTTCCCCAGAAATCTGTAAAGATTTTTAATACAGAAACAAGAATCAATCTATCTATCTATCTATCTATCTATCTATCTATCTATCTATCTATCTATCTATCTATCTATCTATCTATCTATCTATCTATCTATCTATCTATCTATCTATCTATCTATCTATCTATCTATCTCTCTCTCTCTCTCTCTCTCTCTCTCTCTCTATATATATATATATAGATATATATATATAGATATATATATATCTATATATATATATATATGTATGATACAATGAAACCTTATAACATTTTGTCATTGTTCTTTGTGGTATTATAGTTAAATCAGAAAAGTAAATAGATAAATGAACAACAGATTGTGTAGGCCATGATGTGGACATAACATTTTTGTAATAAAATCATTTTTAAAATAAAAATAAGCACTAGAGATATTAGATTTTTGCTTATTGAATTTGAATAATGAGCCAAATGATTAGAATAACCATGTAATTTACTAACATTCACCTATAAATGCCCTAACTAATAAAAAACTCCTCTGCGCTGACCCTGCTGTGCATCATTCACACACGTCACAGGTTTCTATGGTAGCCAGGGAGAGACAAAACTCATCCTGGAGTAGATCTCTTACTGTCACTTTCAGAAACTACTCCAGTTTCTCCTGTGTACTTGGAAGGATAGGGCGGAGTAGGCTTTATTCTTTTCATAATTATTTGGAAATTCCTACTAGGGAGGATTTATTGAGAAATCGTGTTATGTTCCGTGAAGAGTGACCTTTCCCATATCCTTCTCCTTAAGTCTAGTAACACACTGTCAGTAAGGAAGTAAACAACACACTGGCGGATGATGTTTTAGTTGTAAAAAGTGTTTATCACAACAGGAGAACAAATATGTCTAAATTTATTAGAATGCCTCTTTTGTGCAGCTCTGAAGTTGACCATAATGAACAGTTGGTTTTAGATGCTTACCCTCTAAAATGGTTCAAGTCTAATCAAACATTGCTTTGATGACTTTTGAAAACTCTAATTTACATCATCTAATTGGTTTTATCATCAACTGAGAACTCCAGTGAAACAGTCTGACATGCAAATATTATTCACAGTTGGTAAAAGATAAAAACATTGAGACACTGTTCCTACCTCCGAATGTCCCAGGCGGTCCAGGTTGGAGATGTCAAACACACCGCCTACAGCAGCAGTGTCCACACCACCGGTACCGCGCTTCTGCAGACGCAGGTTGTCTAGAATCTTGCTGAAACGGGGGTCCTGCAGGGTAGAGGACAGATGTTTTTCTGAACACTGTCAAACAAAAACCTCAAAAATAGGTAATATCTTTTATTACGAAGATACTATGGATTCAACGGCCGGTATCTGCTGGCTGCTTTCAGAGACCCAGAGATTTACTACCGGTGTGTAATAAAGAACTTCTTTCAAACTACCAGGTTAAAACTGAGCATAAAAGCTTCCTATACCATGTCTTCATGAACTTTCGGGATCTAAATATCTTTTATTACGAAGATACTATGGAACAGAAAAGGCTCTTACAAAACCTTTTTTTTATTTATTTTGTCACAACCACAAATTTCAAAGTCTTTTTAATGGGATTTTATGTGACATAACAACACAGGGTTGCAAGCAATTTAAAAACACAGCAAACATGGACTACAGACCTCTGATCAGACGAAACCAAAATATACCCTTTGGAAAACCAGCACTGTGTAATGCACTGGCAAGACAGAGAACCCGATGTTCAGCCTGATACGGTGTTGTGTGATAAGGGTCTTAAACCATCCTCAAAGCAAAACAGCAAAATAGCATTTAAAACAGACTGCTGCTGGTCAACTTTGGGCCTTTTCTGCAGAAGCAACAACAAAAACCCACGTAAAGACGTCTGTTTTGTTCAGGCTCTGCCTCCAGCTTTGGGTTACCTTGCTTAGCAGGGGAAGCTTAACGTGGACACCAGCCCTGAGTCCAGTTCCCAGGTTGGAGGGGCAGGTCAGGACGTAGCCAAGCCTCTCGTTCCACATGAACTCCCAGCCTCTCTCCTGGATCAGGCGCTCCACCTGATGGCACATTACTCATAGTAAGCACTTACCGGCATTTCATTTTCTCCTACAAAGCTCGCGAGTGGAGAAAAAACCCTTTCCTTGTATGACTGTGACAGTGGGAGTGGGACATCAAAGCCAGAACATGTGTAGGAGAGCAGTCTGTTTCTGGCTGTGCTGCATTGCTCGTCCTTTGCTCTGGTGCTGAACATGGAACGTTTGAATAAATGGTTTCTGTTCACAGGGCCATGTTTGGACAGTGGGTTCTGCATGACTGTCAACATGCTTTATATTAAAAGTAGAGGGATGACTTCTGTAAGCAGTTTTCTGCTTTTAGACTACACTAATGGCCCCTCGTTGAATTCCTAAAGCCGTCTGAGAGCAGAAACAGTCCACAGTAATAATATCCACCCTCTATATTAGATAATGCAGAGCAGAGTCAGTACTGGGCTGCGCATCAAGTTGCCTGAGTGTAACTCGTTACAAGTCCCAGATACGTTTAATGTCACACACACTAAAAAATATCAACTAGAATTGCTGTTTCCCACCAGTTTTTCCCTCAAGATCTTAAATAACTGTTGAGGAAAAGATCACAACCTAGAAGGATCCAGCCTGAAACGCAAACACATCTTACCTCCTTGAGGCCTTTGCAGAACCTCTCAAAGACCCTTTTCATGTTGCCTCCCTTCTCCATGGAGATAACTCTGGTGTGATCCTCCTCATTGACCCAAATCAAAAATGTCTTCTCGTTGTTGTGCCTGCACAGAAGGGAAGTTTTTTGCTTGATCAACGGCTCGGATGCGTGTTACTTAAGTCCCTCTCAGCTGCACGAACATACAGTCTCAGTCAGGAGCGCACATGCACTCATTGTTGCCATGACTTTCATTTCCATTCGGGCTTTCAATGATGTACTTGGACTGTTTTTTAAAGCAGAATACCACAAACAAACAGCCTCAGGGACTTAAAAACTTAATGTGAGTGCACACACTGGAAATTATGGCAAGTGTCCTCTAATCAGTACAGTGAATGCAAAGGGTAGAGCTCATTTAAAGTGCTTGCTTTCTTCGCATGGAGCAGGCTTTTAAGTACGATCCATAAATTGTCAGTAATATTGAGGTCAGGGCTATTCAAGGAGCTTATTTTTAGGCTGGTCGGTCCGTTTCAATACCAGCTTTATGTGCGCCTGGGATCATTGTCCTTCGGGACAGCTGTGTGAAATTTCACTCACTTGACCCAAACCATGGTCTCGAAATCAAAGAAAATGCTCAAGGTGTTTAGGAGCCTTGGTGGCTCCACCCAGGAACAGTCACCAGGGCTGAGATTTGCAGCATCCAAACGTCAAACCAATCAAATGTATTTCTTTTGGGGTTGTTTGTGTTTCTGAGTCCATTTTGTCTTTCTCAAGGCGCTGATCCGTGACACTGGGTAATGCTGTGTGATAAATTATTTCAAGTTTTGAAAACTTTTGAAGAGAAATGAACAGTAATTCACAAATTAGGACTTCAAGAATGACACATCTGTGTCTATCGGTCCCACATTACGGTCCAGAGCGAACAATCAAAACAAAAACACGATGGAAATGAGGTCACTGATGCTGCCTGAGCGTAAGTCCCGATGAACAGCACCATAACCAGGAACATTTCCCGCTTATGCACTCACCTCACACTACAGCTGCTTACATACAAGCACACGTTTTGAGTTTTAAAGCAACTAAACCATTTCCCCCCCACACTGCTCTCCTTTTGTTTGACGATTAATGGAGGGTGGAGTCTGCATAAGACAGGGAGAGTCAACAAGAGAGAACAAGAGAGAGAGCCCAGAAAAATATAGGACAGGGAGCAAAACATCACAGGATAAAAGGGGAAGGAAAAATGAGAAGAGGGAGAAAAAAACGGTCTCCCGTTCAGCGGGAAGAGGAGACGATGATATAAAGGTTGAATTACTAAGGAGAGGGGTGTCTGATGGGCGTTAGGTAGCAAATAAACAGGGAGGAAGGTGACTGATTTCAGCCGGCTGACACTTTCAACTGGATTGAAACTCAATAACTGTTATGATCGTGAATCAGGCAAACCCAGTATTCAAACCCAACAAGTGAGGTTAAGGCAAAAAACAGGATTTTAATAATGAAAACAGGAACAGGCGAGCTCAATAGTCAAAAGGGCAGTCCAAAATCCGGTACACAAAAAGCAGTCCAAAATAGGCAGAGGTACAGACAGGGCAAAGCAAGCTCGGATAACCATAGGACAGAAACTAGTCGGTAAACCGGTAAATCAGTCAGACAGGGCAGGAAAAACAGATCAGGGAACAGGCTGGCTCAGAATCAAAAAGGCTCTCGGGTTATCGTCAACAGGTCAATCAGAATAAAGAATGCTGGAACTAAACTCACCGTGGCTCGTTAATGATCTGGCAGATTGCAGAGGTTTGTGGCAGGACTATATAGGGGAGTGAACAGGTGAACAGGAGTGAAGACTAATTATAAGTGAGCAGGTGGATCTAATCAAAGCAAGAAAGCTGACAGATTGCTGAGGGGAGACCAAACAGAACTGATAAAGTGACAGGTGGAAAACAGGTAACCTAAACAGAACAACATGTCTAAAACAAAACCAAACAAGACCCCAAAAGCAGAAACTTAACTAATAAATCTGATAACATAAACCAAGACAAAACCCAAATCGTGACAGAACCCCCTCCTCAAGGCCGGATTCCAGACGGCCTCAGAAACAAAACAGACTAGCTCGGGTGGGTGGAGGGAGGTACAGGATGGAGGGCTAGAATCAAATAAATGTCCAAATAAAAACTCAAACAAAACAAGACGAGTCAAGTTCTCAGGCGGGCGTCCAGGAGGACGGCCCCGACGAGTCAGGTTCTCAGGCGGTCGTCCAGGAGGACGGCCCCGACGAGTCAGGTTCTCAGGCGGTCGTCCAGGAGGACGGCCCCGACGAGTCAGGTTCTCAGGCGGTCGTCCAGGAGGACGGCCCCGACGAGTCAGGTTGTCCGGCGGACGTCCCGAAGGACGGCCTCGGTGTGTCAGGTTGTTCGGCGGACGTCCCGAAGGACGGCCTCGGCGTGTCAGGTTGTCCGGCGGACGTCCCGAAGGACGGTCTCGGCGTGTCAGGTTCTCCGGCGGACGTCCCGAAGGACGGTCTCGGCGTGTCAGGTTCTCCGGCGGACGTCCTCGGCGTGTCAGGTTCTCCGGCGGACGTCCTCGGCGTGTCAGGTTCTCCGGCGGACGTCCTCGGCGTGTCAGGTTCTCCGGCGGACGTCCTCGGCGTGTCAGGTTCTCCGGCGGACGTCCTAGGCGTGTCAGGTTCTCCGGCGGACGTCCTAGGCGTGTCAGGTTCTCCGGCGGACGTCCTAGGCGTGTCAGGTTCTCCGGCGGACGTCCTAGGCGTGTCAGGTTCTCCGGCGGACGACCCCTGTGAGACAGGTAATCCGGCGGGTGTCCTGAAGGACGGCCCCGGTTAGCAAAGATGTCCGGCGGCCGGTGGCGGAGCAGGTCTCTCATAGGCCGGCGGCGGAGCAGGTCTCTCATAGGCCGGCGGCCGAGCAGCAACCTCGGGGACCGTCGGTAGAACCGGACCCTCAGGAACCGACGTCTGGAGAGAGAAAGAACAGAACCTGCCGCCGGACTAAAGGCTGGAGACAACGCCGGACTAAGAGCTAGAAGAGAGGCCTGGTTAAAGAGTTCAGGAGGCGTCTGGCTACAGAGTTCAGGAGGCGCCTGGCTACAGAGTTCAGGAGGCGCTTGGCTACAGAGTTCAGGAGGAGCCTGGCTACAGAGTTCAGGAGGAGCCTGGCTACAGAGTTCAGGAGGTGTCTGGCTACAGAGTTCAGGAGGAGCCTGGCTACAGAGTTCAGGAGGAGCCTGGCTACAGAGTTCAGGAGGAGCCTGGCTACAGAGTTCAGGAGGAGCCTGGCTACAGAGTTCAGGTTCAGTCGGCCCCTGGCTACTGGCTTCAGGTTCAGTCGGCCCCTGGCTACTGGCTTCAGGTTCAGTCGGCCCCTGGCTACTGGCTTCAGGTTCAGTCGGCCCCTGGCTACTGGCTTCAGGTTCAGACGGCCCCTGGCTACAGGCTACAGGTTCAGACGGGGCCTGGCTACAGGCTACAGGTTCAGACGGGACCTGGCTACAGGCTACAGGTTCAGACAGGGCCTGGCTACAGGCTACAGGTTCAGACGGGGCCTGGCTACAGGCTACAGGTTCAGACGGGGCCTGGCTACAGGCTACAGGTTCAGACGGGACCTGGCTACAGGCTACAGGTTCAGACAGGGCCTGGCTACAGGCTACAGGTTCAGACGGGGCCTGGCTACAGGCTACAGGTTCAGACGGGGCCTGGCTACAGGCTACAGGTTCAGACGGGGCCTGGCTACAGGCTTCAGGTTCAGACGGGACCTGGCTACAGGCTTCAGGTTCAGACGGGGCCTGGCTACAGGCTTCCGGTTCAGGAGACCCCGGGCTACAGGCTTCAGGTTCAGGAGGCCCCGGACTACAGACTTCAGGTTCAGGAGGCCCCGGGCTACAGACTTCAGATGCTCCCAGACCCTTTAACACCCAGAACCTCATCAATAACCCTTCCAGAACCTCCGACAAAGACAGTTTGGTCAGCCACTTGGGAAATTGGCTGTCAAGCCAAAGATGAGGGGGTAAGAGCTTCCGAAGAGGTCCAGGGGCCTCTAAGTCTCCATGGGGCTCTGGGTGCTTGTCTTCTCGGCGAGGCCCCCGACGGAGCTTGTCGTTCAGGCGAGGGCCACGACGCCGCTTGTCGTCTGGGCGAGGGCCACGGCGCCGCTTGTCGTCTGGGCGAGGGCCACGGCGCCGCTTGTCGTCTGGGCGAGGGCCACGGCGCCGCTTGTCGTCTGGGCGAGGGCCACGGCGCCCAGTGTCCCGATGAGCCCCCGAGTTGCGGCCTGAAAGAGGGCTCGTCTGAACCCCCTCATCGTGGGCCTGTGGTAGACCCTCCTGGGTTCCCACGTCGCATACTGGCGGCGGACCCTCCTGGGTTCCCACGTCGCAGACTGGCGGCGGACCCTCCTGGGTTCCCACGTCGCAGACTGGCGGCGGACCCTCCTGGGTTCCCACGTCGCAGACTGGCGGCGGACCCTCCTGGGTTCCCACGTCGCAGACTGGCGGCGGACCCTCCTGGGTTCCCACGTCGCAGACCGGCGGCGGACCCTCCTGGGTTCCCACGTCGCGGGCCGGCGGCGGACCCCCCTGGGTTGCAGCGTCTCGGGCCGGCTGCGGACCCTCCTGGGTTGCAGCGTCTCGGGCCGGCTGCGGACCCTCCTGGGTTGCAGCGTCTCGGGCCGGCTGCGGACCCTCCGGGGTTGCAGCGTCTCGGGCCGGCTGCGGAGCCTCCGGGGTTGCAGCGTCTCGGGCCGGCTGCGGAGCCTCCGGGGTTGCAGCGTCTCGGGCCGGCTGCGGAGCCTCCGGGGTTGCAGCGTCTTGGGCCGGCTGCGGAGCCTCCGGGGTTGCAGCGTCTTGGGCCGGCTGCGGACCCTCCGGGGTTGCAGCGTCTTGGGCCGGCTGCGCAGACAGTGCTGCCTTATAGCTGCCGGAGGCCGGCACTGGAGCTGAGGTAGGAGGCGGGTCCTCTGGGACAGGTGCAGGTGCCGGGGCGTCGGCTGGACCCTTGGGGACAGGATTGAGTCCACTATAGAAACCTTGGAGAGCCGCTCTATAGTGCCCCTCGACCTCCTTTAATTTTGCCTCCAGCTCCTCTGAATACTGGCAGAAAAGAGCCTCCCTAAGGTCTTTAATAATAGGGGCAAAAGCTCTTAACTGGTCCTCCAGAGCCAGATCCTCAGCATCACGGGCGCCAACAGGAGGCGCTGTGGGCTGCTCAGCTCTGGGAAGCACCGGACTCCGATCCACTGGGCAGGAAGTGGCAACGGACGGGCGCGGTACTGACTCGCCTGTCGGCCGAACAGAACGGGTGAAGGAGCGACCCACAGGTTTCCGTCCCCTCCTCCGACGGCGGGACGGCAGGACTTGCTGGAGGTTTGATCCTGTCGGTAGAGCCGGGATCGGTGGAGCCCACAGCGTTCCCTGCATCTCCTCCTCTGGAGGGAGAGAGAAAAAAAGATCCGGGCGAAGATCCCGCACCACCTCCGCTTCGACCTCCATAAACAAAGTTGGTTCTGGATAAAACCCATGGGCAGAGCCGACAGCGGTGTCGCTGGGTGAGTGATCCCTTCTATTCTGAGTTGAATCTGAATTTGTGACAAAGAGCCCTCCCAATCGTAAACTCGGAGCAGGCAGCGGGTTACTGCTGCTGCGGCTGCTGGAGAGATGGCGTCTGGGACCGATACCAGGGGGACAGAACGCCAATCTGGAACCCTCCCAAGCCATAGCGTGTGGAGGGGGGAAAAAAAAACCTCTAAAAACTTGTTGGGCGATAGGTTTTAGTTGGGCCAGATCATTCTGTTATGATCGTGAATCAGGCAAACCCAGTATTCAAACCCAACAAGTGAGGTTAAGGCAAAAAACAGGATTTTAATAATGAAAACAGGAACAGGCGAGCTCAATAGTCAAAAGGGCAGTCCAAAATCCGGTACACAAAAAGCAGTCCAAAATAGGCAGAGGTACAGACAGGGCAAAGCAAGCTCGGATAACCATAGGACAGAAACTAGTCGGTAAACCGGTAAATCAGTCAGACAGGGCAGGAAAAACAGATCAGGGAACAGGCTGGCTCAGAATCAAAAAGGCTCTCGGGTTATCGTCAACAGGTCAATCAGAATAAAGAATGCTGGAACTAAACTCACCGTGGCTCGTTAATGATCTGGCAGATTGCAGAGGTTTGTGGCAGGACTATATAGGGGAGTGAACAGGTGAACAGGAGTGAAGACTAATTATAAGTGAGCAGGTGGATCTAATCAAAGCAAGAAAGCTGACAGATTGCTGAGGGGAGACCAAACAGAACTGATAAAGTGACAGGTGGAAAACAGGTAACCTAAACAGAACAACATGTCTAAAACAAAACCAAACAAGACCCCAAAAGCAGAAACTTAACTAATAAATCTGATAACATAAACCAAGACAAAACCCAAATCGTGACAATAACTGCATTTTCACCACGGCTCAGGAAAACAGAGAGGATGCTACTGCAGCATTAGTGTGAAGGCTGACTTCACCCGACAGTATAGAAAAAGAAAGGTTGAGTATGAATGTTTTTCTAACTTGTATGTAATGAATTCCTCGACAGAAAAAGTCCAGTCGTAAAACAAACACCGCCACCAATTTGGACAATGGGTTCAATTTTAAGGTTTGTCCTTACCAAATACCACGGGCATCTGGCCAATCACGGGCCATGCCTGCACACGTCAGGAGTGGCGACACAGGCTTGTCGAACAGGAAGTGGTCCTGATAAATAAACACAAACCAGCATTTTATACACAACTTGGACTGGTCAGCATTTGCCTGCTAGAACAACCCAGTAACCTAACAATTAAAGACCTCATAATACATATAATACAACCTCATTTGGGGACCTTCCAACTACCAGAGTACACACAGCTCTGGTAATATCTTTTTAACATCCCTGTTTCAACATTTGGGTGATAAAAAGGCGCAGCTCAATAATTTAGAATACCATATTTGGCCATGACATAATCTGCTGTATCTAAATATCAAAAGTCATTTCGCAAGATTTATTATGGGAAGAAGTTACTACACCCTGTAAAAGCCTGTCTGTCTTTCTTAAAATTTGTAATAAATATGCATATGTCCAAATATATACAGAAACAATATTGAAAAATCCAAGTAATGCAACTAAACAATTAAAACTGAAGACCTTTTAAAATTGTTTGTAACATGTATTACATAAAGTAATAAATTAGGACATCCCACGTTTATTCTTACGTAAAATGACTAAAACGTCATGCGGTGACCATGATAAGAACAATTTTACTCCACATTTTGAGGATGAACAATGACGATCTATGCCCTTTTATGACCGTTTACCAAATCACAGCAAACCTTGCAGCACGTACGTCAATGAGCTGCTGTTGCTCCTTCTCTGTCATTTGAGTCAGACTGTAGTATCTGCCGGTCAGGTCTCCCTTCAGCCCGGCGAGCGCGTCCACCACCACCCTTTCCACCTCTCGCCGTTCTGCCCGGGTGCAGGCAGGGGGCAGGCTCAGGCCCCTGATGCTACGGCCCGTCCTCACCCGGGACGACAGCACGTAGCGCTCGTCGAAATTGCCTGAATGAATCTGTAAACAACCACATGTAGGGAAATGCATGAATTTCAATATTGAAATCTAAAAGAAGTTACTGGATGCCTCCAAATACAATATATGAAGGGAGCGATAATCCTGCTGCCACTTTGCCAGGTCCATGTTAGGGGAATCCAAACACGGCTTGTCAGTTAAAAAAAAACACATCTCATACTGGCTGTCAAGCATGGTGGTGGAGGAGTGATGATCTGGGCTTGTTTTGGGCACCTTTGAGTCTATCAGACCTCTATCTCAGTACTTCATAATCAAACGTTAGCAGCCCTGACGGGCACGGGCTATGTAAGAAACTTTGTAGTTTTTACATTTTGTTTTTTACTTAAAGTCTGGTGCTGTATCGTTTTATTTAAACTGTTCAGTTTCTGTTTTTCGCTTTGTGGACCTTAGTAATGCGTGATTTATCTTGTAAAAAGTACAAGTACACAATTTTTTAAGACTACCTGTTGTTATATTTGAGATATTTATTCACATTTTGTCCTGATGAACAGCCATAGAATACCAGTGCATGCATTAATATTTTTGAGCAATTAAATATCAATATACAAAAGGGAAAACATGACAGTCCTGTATTAACATTAAAGTAAAGTGCATGTAAACCTAAATTATTTTCCTTTCTTCTTAGAAACTGGGATAATTCTCATAATTTTTGAACGATAATGCATCTGAAAATAAAGCGCTAGTGCAGTGGTACGCGTGATGAATATGGAGAACAAGAATTCAAGTAAGTATTACAGAACGCAGTGCTGGACAGGGCAAAAAAAGTTACAAACTGGCCCACTTTCAACTGCTGGGAGGAAATTTTAATGATATAGGTATATATCAGTTACAGTGCTAATGTGATGACTTTCATAAGATGGCCAATGTAATATACAACAAAACATACAATATATAGCATTTAAGGTAAACTATAAAACAGTTTCTTTCCTTGCAACATAATAACTTAGAAACTTAACTTGAACCTAACAAAATAAAGAACTAGAAAGCTAATAACCCTATATTACTCACTATGAAGTAACCTCAGCAGAAATGGATTGTTTTATGCTACATTATAATCTGATCAATCTCCAGCATTTTTAGCACCTCTGCCTTAAATTCATCTTTAGTCTAAATGTTTAAGTGTGTTGCTGCTCTATCCTGGAGGGCTTTCTTTTTTCATCTAAACTTTTCAGCGCCACTTTATAAATGCGGTCCTTTATGGTGCGGCCCATTTGCCTCGGAGGTCGGGACAAACGAGTCGTAGAACAGGTCATCTCCGCCTTTTTGCGTTCCGGCTCCTCCGTCGGACAGTAGGAAAAAACATGGACGCTCGCAGTGTTGTTAAAACAACAACAATGACAATAACGCTGTTCTAAGCGGTATTTTCTGCAAATAAATAGAGCTGAAACATCCCGTCCGATGATCACTGAAAGGTAGCACCTGTACGACTGATTAAATGTTACATAAATAATAGAGAACTGCTAGAAACAGTCAACGTATGAGGTTTTACTCAATGTTGCTGCAAGTAGCAGCCATCATGACTACAGCAGTCGGGTACCATGCTGCTGCACCGAGTTTCCAACTCGTAATAGCGACTTTAGGGGCCGTTCCATCGAACTTTTCCAACCCGGAGGTCGTGTATCCCGACTACAGAGGACAAATGGAACGCACCATTAATGTTGCTCATAGCGTCGATGATTGACAGGTATTGCTCCGTGGTGGCGGAGGAATAACGTGACGAGCTAGAGCCACAGCGCCGGGCGGCTCTCTGATAAATGCGAGGGCCAAACCTGGCCCATTCCTGGAGGCAGGTTTAATATGGAAGAGGCTTTTGATTTGTGACTGCTGAGTTATAAGTACCACAGAGTTGTTTTGGTTTAGTTGGTTTGGCTTAAGGGGACTAGTTTTTCTGAGTCCGCTGCTCAGTCAGCTGGTCGGCTCTGTGCTCTAAAATGGTTAATCTGCAGCCGTGCGCTCAGCAGAGCCTGGCCAGAGCAGAGGAGAAGCAGAGAAGTGAAGGTGTTTGAGGAGCCATGCCGCCGCTAAACATCAGTGTGACTACGGGGCAAAACGCTACAGGACTTATACGGGCTGAACCACCGGCCCACTGGGGGAATCCCTGGTAGTCCCAGCCAGACAACACGACTCTTCGTTCTTCTCCTACGTCACACTCGAAACTGTCGTTCGTGAACCCAGTGGCCAGGGGAACAAATCGATTCAAAGGATTTTCTGAATCGATATTGAATTGGAAAAGAAACGATTGCAATGTGTTGATGAATCAATATTTTTACCCACCCCCTAGTAAATGCCTTCTGTCAGTGAATATATTCCTCCCTGGTTTATTTCCTGTTGCCAGTACACTGTTCATATTTCTCTGTTCCTTCTGTCAGCACAGTGGACCTGTTATTTTTGTAAGTTGGTAGGTCTCTGATATTAAAACAACTTTTAATTTGCATTTACTCTACCTGCATTTGGGTCTTATTGCAACAACAGACGGACATGGCAGCAGAATCTGAAATCTGATTTGAAATCAAGCAATCTGGTACGGTCTGAATCCCAAGGCCACCAGCAGATCCACAACTGAGCGACACAGTCGTTCTTGTGTTTACAGGCAACAAGCTGAAAATGGCTCATATTGACGAAGGGCCGAGGAAGAAAACAAGTACTCTTTGTCCTGTCAGTTAATAGTATGGAAAATATTTGCAGTTTCACCATCATCCATGTACTGCGGTGTCGAAACATGACAACAGATCCAGGTGGACTGTTGCTGCATCATTGGCTGCTCTACAATTGTGTCCTGTACGAAGGATGGGCTGAGTTTCAAGAAATGGAAAAGCGCTCGAGGTATTTCCCCTGAAACGACCCAAAATAAAGATCTGTGCAATACCAAAACAAGACTGGCGACCCAGTAGAGTAGGAACTTGTCACAGGTAGTGAGTACCTTGCTGGCGTCCAGGTCAGTGGGATGCTTCATTGTGCGGGCATCATAGCCATTGTGCCTCTCTTTGATGACAGGGTCCAACAGGTCTGCGAAAACCTAAAGAGACAAAGATCCAGTTAGAACCGAAAATTATACAAACCTGAGACAAAATTCAATCTTAAATTATTTTCATTTAACCAAAAGGTTTTTTTGGGGGGTTGGAAATGAGACAAACAGATCTAAAAAAAAAAAATAATAATAATAATAATAATAAAACAATACAAAAACATCTTGACAACACTGAAGATATGTAATCTTTTTATTGGGAAGCGAAAAACAAAAAGGATAAAAATAATAAAAAACCTCAGCGTGCATAACTGTTAACCCACATCTATAGTCAGTACTTTGTAGAGCCGCCTTCTGCAGCAATTCCAGCTGCATGTTGCTTTGGATCAGTCCCTGTGAGCTCGCCACTTCTTCCAGTGGGATTTCTGCCCATTCCTGGAGGCTAAGCTGCTTCAGCTCCTTTATGTTGATTTTTTTTTTTTTTTGCTTGTGAACAACGATGTTAAAGTCTACCCACAGATTCTCAATTGGGTTGAGGTCTGGACTTTGACTGGGCCATTCCAACCCATTTAAACGTTTCCAAGTTTTGCTTTGTGCTGCTGGAAGCTGGACCTCTCAGTCTCAAATTACAGGCAGACTGACAGGTTCTGCTCCAGAATATCCCTGTGTTCAGCACCATCCATCTTCCCCTCGACTCGGACCAGTTTCCCCAGACGCTGCTGCTGACAAACCATACCCACAGCATGATGCTGCCACCACCATGTTTCTTTGTGTGGATGGTGTTCCTGGGGCGCTGGGATGTGTTGGGTTTGCACCAGACAATGTGTTTTGGTGGGTGAAAGGTCCATTTTAAGGTCCAGAACACCTTCCTCTGTACATTTGGGGAGTCCTGACCTGCACTTTTCATCAACTTTGCCCCTGACTTGTCTGGAGAGCTCCTTGGTCTTCATGGCGTGACGCGTCTTGCTTAGTGGTGCTGCAGCCTCTGGGGCTAATGACAGATCATGTGATCATTGCACACAGGTGGACTTTATTTGACTAACTGTGAGACTTTTGAAGGAAACTGTTTGCATCAGAACTTTTTACGGGCTTCATAGCAAAGGGTGTATGTATATATTTGTATGAACAGGCTAATTTCGTTTTTCAAAATATTTCTCGATGTAATATATTAAATATATTTTACTGCAATCTTATGTGAAAGACCATCACAAAGTGGAACACAATTGTGAAGTGGAAAGAAAATTATACACGATTTAAAACATTTTTTACAAATAATAATCTGAAAAGGGAAGTATTCAGTGCAACAGATTGCCTTCAGAAGTTGCCTGATGATTGCTAATGACTGAATAGAGCCCACCTTTGTGTAATCTGGTCTCAGTACAGATACAGCTGCTCTGTGACGGCCTCAGAGGCTGGTTAAGAGAATACTGGGGACTAAGCAGCAACATGAAGTCCAAGGAACACACCAGACAGGTTAAGGGATAAAGTGGAGAAGTTTAAAGCATGTTCAGGCTGTAAAAATATTTCCCAAGCTTTGAACATCTCACGGAGCTCTGTTCGATCCATCATCAGGAAATGGAAAGAGTACGGCACAGCTGTAAGCCAACCAAGACAAAGCTGTCCACCTAAACTCACAGGAGAACAAGGAACAAGGAGAGCACTGATCAGAGATGCAGCCAAGAGGCCCATGGTGACTCTGGATGAACTGCAGAGGTGGGGGAACCTGTCCACAGGACCACTATTAGGCGCGCACAAATGTGGTCTCTATGGAAGAGTGGCAAGAAGATCGCCATTTTTGAAAGAAACCCATAAGAAGTCCTGTTTGCAGTTTACCAGAAGCCATGTTGGGGACACAGCAAACATGTGGGAGAAGGTGCTTTGGTCAGACGAGAACAAAATTGAACTTTTTGGCCAAAATGCAAAACTCTAGGTGTGGGAGAGAACTAACACTACACATCACTCTGAACACAACACCCCCACTGTCATATATGGTGGTGGCAGCATCATGTTCTGGGGGCGTTTCTCTTCAGTAGGGACAGGGAAGATGGTCAGAGTTGATGGATGGATGGAGCCTGATACATGGCAATCTTGAAAGAAAACCTGCTGGAGTCTGCAAATAGCATGAGACCGAGGCGGATGTTCACCTTCCTGCAGGACAACGACCCTAAACATAAAGCCAGGGCTACAATGGTTTAAAACAAAACATATTGCTGTGTTAGAATGGCCCAGTCAAAGTCCAGGCATAAACCCAATGGAGAGTCTGTGGCAAGATCTGAAAACTGCTGTTTACAAACGCTCTCCATCTGACCTGACTGAGCTTGCGGTGTTTTGCAAAGAAGAATGGGCAAATTTTTCTGTCAGTAGTGCAAAGCTGGTAGAGAAATACTCTAAAAGACTTTCTGCTGTAATGCCAGCATTTGTAAACATATTTGTCCTTAAATGCCAGTATACTGATGGTGCTGAGCTCCAGTGTGGCTACACGGTGTGTGGGAGACAGATTCAACTGTTCAAACAACCATATGCAAGTTTAAACAGGCAAGTTTGTTTAACCGTCATACCGTTCAGGAAGAAGACAAGTTCTTCATAAACGATGAACCAATCTTAGAGCTACATCTGCACATCAACCCCAAAACAAAAGCTAAAGACATTGAGGAGATGCTGGCAGTTAGGAGAGCGTGATTATCCCCAGAAAAACGAGTTCAGTGAGGAAACGTCCATCACTCCAAAGGCATCATGAAAAGGCTGATTACAGTTTGCAAATACACTCAGGGACAGAGAACACCATCCCACCTGGGATGTATAAGTATGGCAGCATCATGTTATGGGGGTCTTCTTCTGGCACACTTCACTTCACAAAGGTGAGCATATCGTAAGGGGGAAAAAAAACATTATGTGGAAATATTGAGCACATTAGCCAAAAAGTGAAGCCTTAAGAAGAAAATTGGTCTTCTAAATGGACAAAGACCCTTAAGCAACCTGCCAAATTAGTTACAAAGTGGCTTTAACAAGACAAAGTCAGTGTTTTAAAGTCGCCTTCTGATCACAATCCAGGAAACAGGAAATTTGTGGGCGCAACTGAACGTTTGTGTGCAAGCAAATCCTACTCCGTTACACCACTTCTGACAAGAGGAATGAGCCAAAATCCCTGCGTCACCTCAGAGGAAGATAACCCAAAACACTGGACCCAAGTCATACAGTTTAAAGGTACATAACCAACTTATTTGACATTTTTTAATTTATACATCAGTAGCTCACTCTGGTTGCATACAAAGTTTTTATGAAAGATTATCATGTCCGTATTTGTTGCTATTTTGGTGTTTTAAGCTTTGTTTTTGCTCAACTTGTTAGTAAATAAAGCCATTTGTGTTTATTTATAATAACAACGGAAGTACGACACTGCGCATGCGCAGCAGGGGATAAAATAAGGAAGCGGCTAACGCCTATTAGCATCTCCCAGCAAACTAATGGAAACAATGAAGAAAAGTCCAAGATCCAGTTTAAAAAAATGCTAAAAAATATGATTCCATGAGGAAAAAGACTGGAATAGCGCTGGGAATACAGTATGGATGTTGGTGTTGACTGAAGCGGAAGCTAAAGCTGCGGAGGCTCTGAATGCAGAGTTGATTGACGTGAGTAAACGTCCTTATTAATACTGTGATAATAGTAATAGCACAGCTACAAGCTGCCGCTTCACCTCAGAGGGGTCAGGCTCGATCCGGCATTATTTAGCAGTGATTTATTAGTTGCCATCGGGCTTTCTGATAGTTCTGCGATACTGCTGGTACATGATGCCACATCTGTTTATATCTGCTCCTGGCGCCCGTTGCTGGGTTCTACCTAGCCTCACACAGGACCATCAAAACACTATCAGGATGGACGCTTGGTGTATATAACCTTATTTTATCATGATCAAAGGGGTTTTGGTCTTTTTTTTAATAAGCATATACTGTGGCTATATACCTTTAAAAGGTAATTCTGCCAAATACCAATTTGAAGTTAAAAAATCTGTCTTTCTCTCACTATTCTGGTATTTAGAAACAACTTTTGCACTGACCTAAAACATTTAGTCTGACTCAATTTCAGACAGTGAGGGAAAAAAAGGTTCTCTGTCTTTGTGTACAGTGTTTCGTAAATATCTGGTTCACCATGAATCTATTTCACCCTCCCCCACTGTCTCTAAATAAACATACAAAACCGGTCAGAAGCCAGAATCTTATAAACATTTGGTGAAATGATCCACATATATATTCCTTTAATTAAAGGAGCACACTTCACTCTGTTGCAGATAAACAGATTGTTTTGTCCTACGTGAACCACCCTTTCTAGTCAGATATTCCACATCATTTTATTTTGTTGGTGCAGAAATGCTCCAATTTTTTTCCCAAGTATCTTTGGTAACATGAATTGCGCTACTTTTGTGAACTATGACCCCCCCTGCACTGAACTGTCATGGGTGCTGCGATATGTTCAGTAAATGTACCGCCTGTGGTTTAAGGGCAGCGGACTGGATTCAGCCCGTATAAGCCGACCCGGTAGCTCGTCTGACCTCGTAAGACTCCTCGTCTCCTGCCACCATGCCAACGGTCTTGATGAAGGGGTGCCCAGGGTTGTCCACGCCCGTCTGGATGGCCTGGTCCAGGGTGAAGCCGTTGGGCGTGGTCTTGTCACACAGCTTGGCGTAGATGGCGGGTGTCAGGTGACTGGCCATGCAGTTGTTGTGTTTGCGCAGGTCAGGGTACTCCGCACTGTGCAAATAGAAACAAGGAGATAAAGCAAGACTCCACTGATCATTGAGACTGGCTTTAACGGCGGCTTTTGCTGCTGAGCTCTGAACACAAGAGCAGAAACATTGACTCACTACAAGAACCTTTGACGTGTTTTTTCCACAGGCAACAGAAACATAAGCCTGTGGCCTTACACTAACAGTATACCCTGTTGTAAACAAGCCAGCGAACCTGTTTACTAATGAGACAGAGGTAAGAGGCACACGATTCAAACTGTAAATTATTTACTGCCATTTTGTTTAGTGATTTAAATAATTCAAATTCTGCATAAAAAAGAAACCAAAGACTGTTTTTATTAGAGTATTTTTTGGGCTATAGGGGGATTAATACAGCTACTCTGCTGACAGATACAGGTTTTATCCAAACAAACTAAGTTAGGGCTCAGGATGAAACCAGGTTTTCAGATGTGGCTTAGGCTTTGTTTTGACAGGCTGCATGAACAGACCAGATGGAGTAGTTTCCATATTTGTTTTCAAAGATAAGGTCAAGATGTTTCATTTGTGTCCCGATACCAAACTATTACTTCAGATTATAATGGCTCCAGAACAGAAATCAATGCAGATCCCTAATTCAAAGAAAAGACCTTCAGTTGGATAATGGTCAATGCTTTGACTAGGCCATACCCAAATATTCAAATATGCCCTGGGAAACCAGTCAAGTGTTATTTCAAAAGTGTGGTGAGGCTGTCATGCTGCATTGAGGGTGGGGGGTGAAGTGAAAAATCATCTTCCACTAAGGCTAGTTCACACTGCGGGTCTTGATGCTCAGCTCCCATTTTTTGCCAAAATCCGATCAGACTTCTGACTGAACGGTTCACGACCCCACAGCGACTTGCATGTGCAGAAGGAGAAAGCAGACGTCACACAGCGGTTTACCAGAAGTGCTCAATAAAGCTTTGTTCAAGAGGAAATAAGAAAATAAACGCATTAATGGAAACCGACGTCTCTGTTATTAGGAAGTTGTTGCGCATTGGGAGCCCAGAATATTAAGACAGCATCATAACAAGACGGAGAAAGGTAAGAAAAAAAGAAAAGCACTGTGGAGAGGTCAGTCAGGTAAAAGTCGGATGAAATGAGATATGACCGTTCAGACTGCGGACGCTTTTAAAATTATCCATATGTGGTGCTGATGTAGCACCACATATGGAAGAGGCACAAATTGGATTTTTTTTTTTCATTTGTGCCAATCGGAATTGGGCTGTTCACACTGCCATGAAAAAGTCGGACATGAGTCGCGTTGGACAAAAGGATCGGATTTAGACGGGATTTGCCTGCTGTGTGAACCTAGCCTTCGATGGCACACAGCTAGTCTTGATGACTTCTGTATGAAGTTGCATGGTTTAAAACTGTTCTGCACGAACTCCTGATAGTAAATCTTGATAAAAAGTAAATAAAGTCCTTTTTATTGTTTATGTTTACAATCCTTTTATTTTCTGAACGCTTTGAAGTTTTTATTGTAGGTTTATCATATAAAGAAACACACACACACACACATATATATATATATATATATATATATATATATATATATATATATATATACATTTAAACAGGAAATGCATTGGTACTATTAACTAATATCACATAAATGAGAGATCTAATTTTGTCGTTGTCCAGCATAGCATTAATTTGAAAATCTCTGACAGATTCCACCAAAGCAGAATGGACAGATTTGGGTTACATTTATGTTTTGCTGGAGAGCAAATAAAGCTGCACACCAATAGGGCATTCCTCAAATGACGTCAAATTACTAAATTTAGACGCATGCGTGGTGGGCAACGTGTGATCATACAAGATAGTTTACTTGTTTGAGTCAAATGGTGAACAGATCTGTCCTGAATATCCCCGGACAATATAACAGACAGTAATGTGGCAACAACAAAACACGGCTGCTGTGTTGGTATCTGCTGGAGTGACTAGCGATATGATGATCATGATCATATGGAGGGAGGTTTTTTTTTCAGTGATTTTCCAAAACCCAGGAGGATTTCAGAGAAATGTCAGTGTTGCATACGAGCTTGTAACCGAGAGGACTTTACAGTGGAATCTGACCAAAGAGACCTGAATGTAGTCTCTACATTTCCTCGGTTGTAAGGAGCCAACATTGAAATGTCCAGACCTGAAACCAGCGACTGCAGCCTCTGTGCAGGTAGGATACG
The DNA here is from genome assembly GCA_037039145.1 of Fundulus diaphanus. NCBI lineage: Eukaryota > Metazoa > Chordata > Actinopteri > Cyprinodontiformes > Fundulidae > Fundulus > Fundulus diaphanus. The sequence continues at coordinate 41,471,152 of CM073134.1, forward strand.
TATATTTGCCATTTTCTCAGAGGCTTTAAAACATCATACAATCCATGAGGGCTGTTCATGTGAGCTTCAGTGTTGCATTTAGTCCGCTCATTATCAGCCACTTTGGGCTTGTTCTTCTCTAAAGTCACTCGTAACTTTTGTGAGTCGCGGTTTCTTGTGGTTGTTTGTGATTGTGCAGATGCTTTTTTTGGGCTTCATTTGTTCCCACAGAACGCCTTTTTCTGGTTATCGTGCCGCGCTGCAAGAGAGCGGGGCTCAACATCCCCTCTAATCTACGAGCAGTAAAAGCCCCGGTGTGTATGAATACCAGCTAAACACGTGCATTTGTGATGATTAGAAGCGGCGTGTGGTGGTTTTCTTGCTGGTCTTCCACTTCTCTTCATGGATCAAGTCCATGTTTCTCGCAGTGTGTGAAGAGGAGACGGGATCTGAGTGTCTGATTACAGCGGCATGATTGACTGTTTCTAAGTCTATTTTCTACAATGAGCTCTATAATAAAATAAAACATAGGCCTGTGATAATACATACTGTATGTTTTTCTTAGTATTAGCTGTAATTCTATGCGGATTCAGCGGGTTTCTTCCTCGGATTTGATCCGTTGTGAGAGAGGACAGGACAGCCTCTCCCACCCTTCTACTAGTACTGCTTTCTTTCCGCTCATTTTGAGCCCTCTACTTTTCAACCGTCGTTTCAGCTGTTCTACGTCGAGTTTCTCCACAGAAGCAGGTTGAAATGAAGCTCCTGGCACGTGGTCATCTTCAAAAACGATTAGTATTGCAGTTGTTGCCAATATAATTGGCACTCTTCCTTCCCCACCAGCTGGGAAACCGGGCTGTCTCGGGAAAAATGTGACATCATTTGAGAACTGCCCCACGCTTGTCCTCTAAAGGTTATTTTACAGTAACTCAACTTGAAAAGTGAAATGCACATCAGCATGTGTTGGTATGCATTTGACAATATGCAAAGTCTCAATTTTGACGGTTATTGCTGGTTGGTAATGAAAAGTCAGAATTTGGTTCCTCAGAAAATTCTATCTATCTATCTATCTATCTATCTATCTATCTATCTATCTATCTATCTATCTATCTATCTATCTATCTATCTATCTATCTATCTATCTATCTATCTATCTATCTATCTATCTATCTATCTTGTTTAGAAAAATCTTTGTTTCACTGGTTTTAAATGCAGACATTTCAGAATAACACAGTCGGTGCTGCGAAACCGTGACGTATATTGTTGTCAGGATCTAATACCGGCCCATTGTGCACTTTCTCCTTCAACACTTTTACCTTCCACTCAACTTTCCAATAAAATGCTTGGATACAGCCCAGTGTGAACAACCAGCTTCTTTCTTTGAGCCGTAACAGAACATTTCTGCACTAAAACCCCTGCTTTGCGTCACTGGTCTTATGTCATATTCCAATTTTCTGAGAAACCCGCTCTCGGGTTTTCATTAGTTGTAATAAATTACCACCCAAATAGCTAGAAATAAACATTTGAAATACATCACTCCCAAATATGAGTTTCACTTCTTCCAGTTGATTTTCTGAAATAAGACAACAACAATCTCTTCAATGAACTCATTTGTTGATATGCACCTATACAGAAAACAGCAAGGACAACATTTGTAAAACAAGGTAAAGACGGCCACTGGTACACCGGTAGAGTAGATCACGCCTTAGAGATCACACAGATCATATCCTGACATTAAACTTCGCAGGCTGCAAAGCTCGTGATCCGATGGGTAGCGAAAGCGGCCAAGCAGAACCAAGGACGGCTTGTGTGCAGAAGCTTTATCTCTGTTGTCTCTCCTGTGATCAATGAAAGGACTTTTATCTGTGGAGCAGGTAATATTTTACCAATCGGCATATGGTAACGCTGTTTTATAGCTGAGGCGGCTGTGCCGTGGGTCACGTACACATCTTTTCTTTGGCTGATAAATCATCACCTCAAACTGTGTAATAATGACATATTTACTGTATCAAGCACAGTATAGGGGAAAACGCCTGACATCCCAGCGACAATGCACAGCAACTTGTGCAATCTAGCACTACTGACAGTGAGCCATGATTCAGAATAGCCTCATTTAACTGTAAGGGGTGCAGTTTCCTGCAGCAACGTATACAGACACGTCACATTTACACAGCAGGCTGTGTATTAATCCCCACCGGTGTTGCTGGCGGGTGAGCATGCAGAAGAAAGCCAATCTGCACTGTTGCTCAACTCCTGGATGAGGAAACGAGGCTGGGTTGATAATGTGTTGTAAAGAAGCCCCGGCCATGCTTTATGGTCAGGTCGGTTTGTCCTCTGACCTGAATTATGATACAATAATCTCTCCATACACCACCAGTCACTTGTGCTTCTCGTTGCGTTCGTTTGCGTTGAGCTTTCTTGATGTGGTGTGAGGCGCTGGTCGGTGTAGCATCAGTTTATTTTATTTTTATTCCTTTTTTTTTTTCCTGGGATGAGCGCAGCTTCCATTTCTGCTCCCCGTAGGCCCGGAGCGTCCAGCCCTCCGCCAATCCCTGCCCACTACCTAGTTGTAATAATCCCTTTTATGTCTTAATCTGGTCCATTCCTAACAATGTCGGTACTGTGGCCCAGGTAATTAGCTATACTGGAGGTTGTCGAAAGTTCTTTTTTTTCATGTTACACTCCACCCTAATTAGCTTAAACTGTAATTATAATCGTTATTACTGTAAATAAATAAATAAAAAGGAAAAAAAAGAACCTTACTGCACGTTTCTTGGGGTAGCGTATCATTTCCACCAATAAAACTGCAGTCTAATTGTTTCCTGTTATTTGAAATAACATTTAATGTTTGTAAAGTCGTCGAACGAGCGTGTAGGCCGGGCGGGTGCAGGTACCTGGCGGGGTACCTCCTGCGCAGAGGTTCTCCGGCGGTGACATGTTCCCGATGGAGCAGAAAGCCGGCCGCCACGGAGCCGCCGACCACCGACAGAAGTCCGACGCTTCTCTTGGAGGAGAGGATTCTCGAGAAACTGCTGGCCATTTTTAACAAAAGAAAACAGTTAAATTGTCTGAAGTGTGCTTTTAAAAGAAGAGGTTTTATTGTCAGGGCTGAACGGCGGGAGGAGCGGACTGGTTGATGGAGTGAAGTGATGCAGCGCCTCTGATGGAATTAAGAAGGAGAACGGTGGACCTGGGAGGGTCGTCAAGATGGACGCAGGGAGCGGAGGCTGGGCCGGAAGTAAACACCCGCCTTCAAAATTAAAAGCCCGGCTCATTAAAAACGACTGAATGAGACTACGCTTGTTTTTTTATATATATATTTTAGTCAAATGCTGGAATTTTCCACATTTCGTTTACTTTATTGGGCTTTTTTTCCATTCTCGTTGCCATTTTTACTTATACAGATTTTCTAGATTGTGGGTCTGTCACCACCAGTGGCCCCATATTCACATGGGCCCTTGATATGGGATTTTAAGAACTTTGAACGAAAATAATACTTGAATAAGCATCAGGTTTAGTTACAAAGGTAATATAAACGGCGTGTTTTAGAGGTTCTTCTGTAGACTTTCATGCAATATTGGAAGAGGGTTTCAACGACGAAATTACACTAGTGGTGCCTGTGACAAGTTTTTCAAGCACTGTTTGTCATTTACTGTAGCTGTTCATGATGGTTGGTTTTATTTATCTAGACAAGGATATTGTTTCAGAATTTTTACGGAAAGGACTCAATACACATTATCCCCTTTTTAAAAGGCTACTAATATTCTTTGTTCTTCTAGCAACAAAACAGAATTTCACATAATATATATTTAATAATCTTTTGATAGATTTTTCCAAGGGTCAAGTAGGTTTGGCAGCTTTAGACTGTATTTAATTTTTTTATTATTATTTTGTAGAATGGCCAAAAATGACTCTGACCCCTGGTCGATGCATTTCCAAGATACTAAATGATGCCGAACTTAAAAGATAGTACAGGATATATCCGCAATGCTAGTTCAGTTCTTTGGAGAAAATTTTTTTTAAAAGTGACCTGATTGTACATTGTGCTTTGCCTCAATCTAATGTGGGTTCAGACTCAAATTTTGTATTGAAAAAAAAGTACTGTTTGGGTTTTTACAAACAGAATAAAGGTATCACGAATTTCTTATCGTCCTTAAACAAGCGAAGACCATAAAGTCCTTAAAGTGCTTGACCAGTCTAAGCACTTTAGATTTTCAACTAGAGATGACCACAAAAAGAAACGTTGAACTAGCCCTTTTTCATTTGCTGCTACTTTGAGGCTTTACAAACCAGACACTAACTTTAACTTGAAACATTTTATGGGGCCGCCTATGAAAACGTATTTGGGTTTTCTTCCAACAGGAAGTTTGTTCCGCTTTTCTCCGCCAGCTTGACGAAGGTAAAGTGGTGCATGGTAAGAATATTCAAAGAACAGAGCTGCACCATTAAAGCTTTCACATCGCGCTCAGCTGAACCACTGACGGAAATACAACGCTGGCCTTTGTTTTGTTTTTTCCCTCCTCAAATTAACTAAAATAATGGTTTGAACATGTTCTCTCCACAAGGTTATAGGCTATGTGCACAAGATGGCGCCCGCTAACTTCCGGCCAAGCGTGGTGATGGCATCCACTTCCTGTTGTAATAGAACTATTTTTGTCAGTGAAACAAAACTTGCTAAAATGTCTAGTTTGACAGATGTTTGACCTGGTTTAGTTCTGTTTAGACCATTTTCATCCTTTTTAGGTTATCTTAAGTGATTTTCCACAAACTAATTTAGTTGTGAAATTATTAAAATGTGAACATAATAAACGATCCCGTCTCTGCCCCCTAGTGACTGAATTGAGAATTGTGCTTATTTCTTTTTTCCCCTTGTGAAGTTTGTTTGTAAAGGCCAAAAATAAAATACTTTATAAAACCAATACTTCTTAATTACTGATTACATTAAAACACTGTTTTGGGGAAATCTACATTAATAAACAAACTGGAATACTCAAACAACAAACTTTTATTGTGCTGTTTAAATTCTTAGCATCGTTTTTCTTACATTTGCAAGATACCTTAGCAAAACATGGGTTTTTAAAACAACTCTTAAAAGCTACTAAATCCACAACATGGCATATAGTGGTAAGATGTTAGAACAGAATTAACTAAATAGGACAATAGAAAATTAGTGTACTAAACCATTACTAAGCCATACATAAAATAACAAAATACATAGTAACAAGCTCAGACAGTAAGTAATAGCAGTAATAGTAATAGCATTTTTATTGTCATTGAAACATACATTGAAACATACATTACAATGAAATTTGTTCTCTGCTTTTAACCCATCCCCTTGGGGACCAGTGGGCTGCCATGTGCGGCGCCCGGGGAGCAATCTGGGGGTTAAGGGTCTTGCTCAGGGACCCAGAGTGCAGGCGCTGGGGATCAAACCGGGTACTTGCATCCTTCTCTGAGTGCAAGCGCACTGCTCTAACCACTAGGCCACCACTCTCCCGTTTGACAACCAAACAAACCAAAATTAGTTTGACCTGCAACCTTGACATTTTGGAATCTACACTTTTTTAAATAGCGACAATCCATATAACTCTTAGTATTGGGACATTTTATCTCCAACAAACCAAATTTTGGCCTCTCAGTCGGGTCAAAAACAACACCATCTGGAGAAGAGCCCAACCATGGAGCATCAGAGTGAATGATGAACCCACAGGGCCAAAAGTTGGTGTTTTTGATCCTGCAGTTTTCCTGGATAGCTGATGGTTCAAGTGCTAGGCCCCTTTTCATGGCGGCTGTGGCTGCTGTTGCCTTCTTGATGCGCTGCGCTAAGCACAAAGCAGAAGTGGTTCATCTCACATGACATACTTCCCAGAATCGAGAAGAAGTAATACAGGGCCTCCTGACATCATGCCATTGAACTGTTGCGCTCTGCTCCCTGGTGGCATCTTCAATTTGACGGGACTGTTCCAGCGTTGTCACAAGACACTCCAGTTCAAGTTGTTGCTGTTGGCTGCAGACAAACTGGACACAGGTGGGCTCGAGATGGTGGTGGTGGTCAAGAGGCAGTGACGGCGGTGGAGGGGCATCCACATGACGAATTATTACCCGACTGACTGGTAGTGGGTGCTGAAAAGCGAACGGACTGCCTTCCTGGGGTCCGTTCTTCGTACGTTGCTTAAAACATCCGAGATCAAATGAGACATCCAAGATGATTTCATCCGGCTAATCATGATCCGGCTAATTGGGTTCTTCGAACACACCTGTTGTTTATGATTAGTATCACTGGATTGAGTTATCTGAGACAACTGCGCGTTCATGCGTTTGTTTAAAAGGGGAAATGTATCGATAGTAGAAACAATGATCAGCAACGCTGCTATTGGCTGTTCAGCATGGCCAAGGAACGCCCAAAGTTTTTCTCCCAAGCAGAACACGAGCTTTTAATGGAAGGTTATGCTGAATTTGAGTCATTAATTAAAACACCTCAAAATCTGTTAAAGCCAGGAGAGAGGGCTGGCAAAAAGCAGCAGACAAATTAATGCGTAAATACTGTCCATGGTACATGTTTCTATCACTTTCTACAGTATGTATTTTTGCATTTTAATAATTTCATATTTACTTTGTTCTTTTATGTCAGAGCCTCCACGGGACCCACTAGAACATGGAAAAAGTGAAGTACAAGAATATTCTACAAAATGGTAGCCTTTAATTATTATACTTTATTTTAAGAAGCCACTTTCTATGGCAAAAGATCCAATATCGGTGTCATTACTTAGACACTGGAAGTAAAGGACGTGCAAACTGGGAATTTTAACAATCCACCCATAGTTTTTTTCTAATGCAACATACGGCTCGACAGGAAGCAAGCCTTTCAAAGTAAAACTAAACTTCACAATAAAATGGCCTGAACAAATCTTCTTACTGAATATGATAAAAAATAAAAAGCAAACCATCATACAAATAACTTACATATTTTAGATTTATGGCTCCAACACCACCTTTTCCTCTTTAAAAGCCACTGTTAAATGATGTGTTTGTCTGTTTATAACAGCCACCAAGAAAAATCTCTCTACAATTAAACTGTCGCGCTGCACTAAAGGATCCTGCCTATTGCACAATACACCATTAATTCGAAAAGCTCTGAAATTATTCTTGCACCTTCCGCAAATAGTTGCCGTCATAAAAATGGACAAGACATGGCTATGACAGACTTCCCTATCTCCTCCGCTTATAAAGCTGCGATCTAATCTTGTTTACATGAAATAAGCCTGCTCGCTAGCAGGTTTAAGCTTGCGCACATGTTGCTATGACAGCAAGTCCAGGATGAGTTTTGAAGAACCAAACGATCCAAGATCATGCCAAATCAATAATAATCAAATCCAGCTGAGTTAGCGACGTACGAAGAAGGGACCCCTGGACTTTACCAAAGGCCGATTCAACTAAAGGGACATCAGCACTGATTGCCGTGGTAGTAATGAGAGGTGCAAGGTCTGCTGAAAGTCCTGATACACCTCTGCTACTCTGAGAACATCAGGGTCTGGTGTGTCTCCTTGCACGGCCTTGTAACGTTTGCTCCTTCAAAAAACAAAAAACAAAAACAAGACATCCAATTAATACATGTTAACCAAAATAAGTATTCAAAGAACATATTCAGTTACTTCAACCTTATATTTACAATAATTACCTTACACCATTTCCAACTGTGCGCTGCTGTTTTGGTGTTGCAGATATAAAAACCATGTCACGCACGCGGCCTGGTTTAACACCCTGTAAAACAATTAAATGAAATGCTTAAAAATAATAACATTGATGATAAAAACCAGAAAAGGTACAAACCCAGGAAAGCTCCATCAACCTTCACAGAGTTCAGAGATCACGTGTTCTTTTTTTAACACTTACGGTTTTTGTAAAAAGTTGGTTCAATAATGGGTTGTGTTTGAATCCATTTATCTAAAAATAGGTCATTAAGCAACAACATAAAATGGCCAGGGCTGCACTTAAAATGTATATTTTGATTGTCATAATTTTTTAGCAAGCCGAAAAAAGACTGGAAGAAAGTGCAGGACAAAAATTTGCTTGTTTTTTTAAACCTTAGCCGATTTATGCTCACGTCTGTTCTGAAAGATGAATGAATGCACTTTGGGTTGACATCCCAATTCTTTTTTATAACTATTTGCAAAGATACAAATGAAAGTTTGCAGTTGTCTACAGAGTAAGAACTATCTCTGCAGCACAATGCTTTTAATCAATTTCAAGCTTTTTTATGCATCACAAAGCGTCTAAAACTACAACTTTGAGCAGGCTTATACGAACGAATGTGAAATCATCACGTCAGTGACTTTGGTAGGCACCATGCATATTTTTGATAAGTAATAGTACAATGAAGAAACTTTGTTTACAAAAATTAATGCTTCCCTGGCGTCATAACTTAAATAAGAAGCACATTTCTGAACATATTTGCCAACCAAACGCACGCAACGTAAACAACAGACGTCGCTCACATAGAAACTGCACACCCGGTGAAGTTGGTTTGATATTGAACATTCAAACTCTAGCTCACGGTTGATCCGGTTGAAGCACTCCGATTTCGGCCAGCGTCTCAACAAATCTTTGAACCAAGCACTCTTGAGAAACAAAAATCAATAAATTCCTTATCTTGTGACCAGCTAACGTGAAACTAATATAAATTGATCCCGCTGAGTCCGCGGAGCTTGAATGTCCAATATCAAACCAACTTCACCGCGGTAAACTGCACTGTGTTCCAGTCTTTAAATGAAGTAAAAAGAAGCAAAAGAGCAGAATGAACAGGCCTAGGAATTGGCCTTAGCATTAACAGAGTCATATATATTTGAACTTACAATATAACAAAAATCTGCAGTCATAACAGACTAGCTTCTGGGGCTCTCGTGTAGCTAAGCTAATGCTAAAGTTAGCAACTTATATGTGCGCTACTACTCCAACACACAACAGCTATAAATACTTACAACTTACGCTGCACAGGAGCTACATCAGACCCCCAAAATATAGTCCTCTTTGCATAGAACTGATCATTTTATGTGATTTCAGCCTACTCTGAGTTCATGAGGCTTATCATTTTTGCGCATCGATCTGTAACAGACCGCCCTGACGCTCACTATCCCTGACGAGTCTTTGTTGGACACTGTGGTTAAAACATTAAAACAGAATCTGAAACAATGGCTTTGAAGTTATGTTAAAACAAATATATTATAAGTCAAAACGAGACAGTATATGTATGTACAGAATAAAAAACACTACCTAGGTAGTCAACATTGGCTCAGCAGTGACCGACTGGTACATTACTTACCTTCAAAGTTTTCAATGTAGTTCGACACGTAAAACTTGAAGTCTTTCTCTTTTTTACTCCGTGGACCAGATGATAAGGTTCGTATAACCCGGAGGACGTCGTTAATTGTTATTTTTGGAATGTCCTGCAGGCAGCGTGTAGAACGCCATTGCTTGCCGTGGGTGAACAGCCTAGCCGGAAGTATGCTCCCTTACCCCTTTCAGTTAGCGGAAGTTGCGTAGCAACATCGTGCACATAGCCTATTGCAGTCTTTTTTTTTTTTTTTTTTTTTTTTTTTTTTTTTATGAACTTTATTTAAACAAAGTAAGTACAAACAAGTAAGGCAGTAGCAACAGTACAATTCTATGGAAGGCATAATAGAGGCAGATTTCAAAATGGAAATACAAAGTAAAATTGATGAGGAAAATAAAGAATGAGTGAGTAATGATAATGAAACAATAATTAACATAACAACAAGGGGATTTATATGTTAGGATTGTTGTACATCAGTGGGCAATTCCATTAGTATTTCAGTTAGGTATTTGTAAGATTCTATACATTTAAGAGATGTTAAATATAACTTGAATTCAGATAAAAAAATATTAAAGATTGGGGATGATCTCAAGACTCTTTGTTTATGAATAAAGAATTTTGCTAAACATAAAATTAGGTTACAACAGAGTTCTATTGTTTTGTCTTTCAATAGTATTCCAAAAACTACCATATCTCTAGAGATAGAGTTAGGGAGTGCAATTTTGGATTTGACCCATCTTTCTAAGCAATTCCAAAATGTTTTAGTCTGACTGCATTCATAGAAGACATGGTCTATCGTTTCTACATCACTTTCACAGAATGAGCATTTATTGTCATCAATATTAAAACGAATTCTTAGTAGTTCTTTTGAGGGGTAAATTGCATTTAAAATTTTAAAGTGAGTTTCTTTAGCTTTTGGTTGTATGGGAAGTTTTAAATAAAAGGTTCTCAGTATTTCAATTGATTTTTGTTCAAATTTGCAAAGAATGTTATTTTTATTCATTTTCCCAGGGAATAAAGTTTCGTTTAGACAGTTTCTAATTGTGTGGTTATTGAATTTTTGGTCAGTGATTGATAGTCCATTAATAGATAAATTGGGTAGTTGTGGGGTAATTGGGTGATATATTATTATATTTTGAATCTGATTAATAAATTGTTTTGGCAAGGCGTTAAGTAATCTTGTAAATTCAGCTTTTGGAGGGAAGAACTGATATTTTGTACAGAATTGTTCGTAATTTAATATGCAACCATTAGTGTCCATTAAGTGTATAATAGACCAAATATTCCTCTCCATCCAATCTTTGTAGAATAATGATTTATTGCGATGTAGAATAAATCTATTATTCCACATAATAGAGGAATGTGGTGAGTAGTTATGAACATATATCATTTTCCAGTATAGTAATACTTGTTGATGGAACTCTGATAGTTTAATGGGTAATTTATGTATATTGAAATCAGCTAGGAGTACAAGTTTTAGACCACCTATTTTGTTAAATATATAATTAGGAACACAATACCAGAACAAATGAGAATTTTTAATCCAGGATTTCAACCAATTAATCTTAAGGGTTCCGTTAAGACATTCAAAGTCAATTACTTTCAGACCGCCATCTTTAATTTCTTTGACCATATGACTTTTTCGTAAGTAGTGTGGCCTGTTTCTCCAAATAAAGTTCATGTTCATTTGGTTAATAGTTTTGGTTATGCTATTTGGGATGGCAGTACTAGAAGTTGAATAAATTAACCTTGACAAACATTCCATTTTGGATAAGTAAATTCGTCCTAAAATAGAGAGGTCTCGTTGGAGCCATGAGTTAAGTTTGGATTTACCTTCTTTAATTTTGTTTTCAATAGTTAAGGTTGAGTTTTGATTTTTGGTTACAATAGTTCCCAAGTATTTAATTTCAGATTTAATTGGAATGTTGGATATTTCTTTTAGAGGGGTGTCATGGATAGCTATAAGTTCACATTTTTTAATATTTAGCGTTAGTCCTGAAGCTTCTGAAAAAAGTTTAATTTTATCAATTACAATTGGAACTTGTTTGTGATCTTTTAAGAAAACAGTGGTGTCATCTGCTAACTGGCTAATGATTAATTCTGTACCGAAAACGTTTAATTTCTCAATGTCTGCACAGTTTTTAAGATAGATTGCTAACATTTCTGCAACTAAGTTAAACAGATATGGTGAAATGGGACATCCTTGAGGAATTCCCACATTAATGTTAAATCTAGCTGTGGTGCCTTTAGGAAGTATTACACAACTATTAATGCCTTGATATAGACCTCTGATTAAGTTAACAAAGTTTGCTCCAAAACCTAAATGTTCAAGAACTGCGAATAAGAATTGGTGTTCCACTGAGTCAAAAGCCTTATAAAAGTCAAGGAAAAGAATAAAGCCATCATCTTGGATCATGTCGCTATATTCAATCAGGTCTTTTACCAGTCTAATATTGTTGTGAATTGATCTTCCTTTTAGGAAGCCGGATTGAGATTCTGCAATTATGTTTGAGATTCCGGATTGTAGACGCATGGTAAATATGTATGTTAATAATTTATAATCTGAATTTCTGAGTGTAATGGGTCTTCTATTTTCAATAATTCTGGGGTCCTTGTCTGGTTTTGGGATACATATAATAATTCCTTGTTTCATTGTGGTAGGTATAGTATGACTTTTAAAAATATCTGTAAAAACTTGATGCAGTAATATTTTGATGTCTTCCCAAAAGTGTTTATAAAAGTTCCCAGTCAGTCCATCCGGACCTGGTGCTTTGTTTAATGATAAGTGATTAACAGCCTTATCAAGTTCTTCTATTGTAATAATGTTCTCGCAGGTTTTTTTGTAGTTATTATCTATTTTAGGGATAAATGTTTCAATTTGATTAAGAAAGGTGTGAGATTTTGATTCTGAGAATTTGGAGGTATATAAATTGCTATAAAATTTAAATATCTCTGTTGATATTAATTTTTCATTGTTGGTTTCAGCATTGTTTATTATTAAGGATTGGATAGAATTTTGTTGTCTTCTTTTTTCCAAATTACAAAAGTAGGCCGTGTTTTTTTCTCCTTCCTCGATCCATTTCGCTCTTGATCTAATAAAGGCCCCTTTGGCCCTTTGAATATACATTTCATCCAGTTTAGGTTGGAGGATTCTTATTTGTTGTTTGTCTTCAATTGATGGGTTGGGTTTATTGCAATATATATTTAGTTGTTGTATAATATCAATTTCTTTTCTTTGAAGTTCTTTTTTAGTTTGTTTACTGAATGAGATAGAAAATTGCCTGATCTTGTATTTTAGGAATTCCCATTTTTGAACAGGGTCATTTAATTCTTCAGAATGCTTTATATTCTGGATTAATTCTTTGATTTTTTGACAGTAGGTGTCATTTTTTAGAAGACTGTAGTTAAATTTCCAATATTTATTTGCGCCTGGTTTCCAGTTTTGAGGTTTCATTTGTAAGGAAATAAGACTATGGTCAGTTAACGGTGCAGCAGAAATGTCTGAGTTGATGTCATTGATTAATAATTCATTTGTTATAAGCCAGTAATCAAGTCTTGATTTGCTATTTGAACTAAACCATGAAAATGTTATACAATTAGGGTTAAGATGACGCCACACGTCTACTAAATTTTGTTCATTGCAAAAATTGTTAAATATTTTGTTTGGATAACTTGAGTTATGTTTAGAAGGCCATTTATCATAATATTCATCTTGAACGAGGTTGAGATCTCCACCAATTACAACATTGTTTGTTGAGTAAAGTGATTTTAGGTGGTCTAAGTTTAGGGTTATTTCTTCTAGCAATAATTTGTTCTGGTTTGGATTATTATAACCATATATATTCAACAAAATAAGAGTTAGGTTATCCAGACAGACAGTGAGGAATAACCAGTGACCATTTTCATCCATTTTACTTGAGGTTACCTGACCTTGGAAGTTTTTTAGAAGAATAGCGACCCCTGCTGATCTTGAAGAACCATGACAAAAATAAGCTTCATCTCCCCATTGTTTAGTCCAAAAGTTGCTATCATCATATTTTGAGTGAGTTTCTTGTAAGAATATTATATTAGCATTTTTCCCTTTACAAAATAAAAAGAAACTTTTCCTTTTAGTCAAATCTCTTAGGCCCCTTGCATTAACAGAAATTAGCGAAAGTTCACTTTTCAAGTTAAACATAAGGAATTAATATAATAACAAAAAAAACCCCCAAAAAAGTAGAAAAATAAATAAAATAACGTTGAACGATATTTAAATGGGTTTTACCTGAGAACAAATTGAACTGTGGGTAACATAACTCCTAAACTGATAAGTTTATTCGAAGTTAGAAATGTCGTGTAGAACTATTGTGTCTCTAAGGAGTAACTCGTTGACCGTTGATAAAGGCATATGGACCTTTAAATACCGCCTTTATTCCAGCTTTTCGTGCTTGCTCTACTTTGGGCCACAGGGCCAGCCGTGCTTCTCGGTCTTCTTTGGTGAGGTCTTCAGCGAAACGGATGTTGAGCTCCCTGCAGATGGGGTGTTGTTTAGTGGATCGCCAGAGTTCGTCCCTGAAGACCCGTCCTGAAAACTGTACAATAATCTGCCGTGGGTGGTTGGTGTTGCTTGGGCCAAGACGGTGTACAGTGTCCAGGATAAAGTCCATCTTTTCTTTCCAATGCGGCATAATCTGTCTGATGAGGTTTGCGACTTCCTGTCTTGTATCTTCATCCTTTCGCTCTTTTAAGCCTTTGATGCGCAGATTCCATCTTCTTTTATAGCGCTCTGATTCTGCCGCTTTTCTTTCAAAATCTTGGACCTTCTTTGTCAGCTCGGCGTTTGTGGTTTTAAGTTGAGCTATTTCACTTACCATCTTTTCGTTTTTTTTCTTACAATCTTGAATTTCAGCACTATTAAACTCCACCGCTTTGGTAATATTTGCAAGAGAGAGCGTGTTCTGTTTCATTTCTTCTCCAAAGTTCAGCATCATTTTCTGTAGATTTTCAACTGCTTCTAAAATCTTGGAGTTGGATGCATTGGAACTGACCTCATCGTCTCCTTTCGCCTTCTTGTGTGGTGCAACGGTTTTGCATGGTGATGTAAGGGTATTTTTCGTCCCTCTGGTATCAGTGTCCATGCAGTAGTCGTGAGTTAGCAGAGCCTTGTTGGATTTGGTGTTAGCTTTGTTGTTAGCCATTGCTGTCAATGTTTTCCTCTTGCTTGTAGTTTTCTTTCACGTTTTCACAGGAGGCTTTAAGTTATTATTATTGTTAGTTCACGACGAGATTCCTTTTTTTATGTGTAAATTCAAGACCTCATATCTGTTCTACTGTAATTCAAGGAGTTTGCTACCCAGAGCTCAAAGCTAGGCATCCGCTCTCTTCGCCATCTTGCCGCTAGTTAGCCTATTGCAGTCATTCATACGATGAAGCTGCCGCAGCTTCCTGATTGCGTCACGCCTTGTTGGACTCCAGGGAAGAGATCAGCGGTACTAAAAAAAAAAAATTAAAAAAAATCAGCGGTACTCCGCCTTCGTCGTCCGGCTGAACGTCGCTCTCTGCTGAAGCCGAGGCACAAAACGTCTGTAGGAATCAAGTTAGATCTGATTTCATAAACCAACATCCATCACCTAAAGGGCCGAACAGTCAACAGAACACTATTGCGTTTGAAATGATTCAGATTGCAGCAGAAACTAAATGCACCTCAAACCTGAAACTATAGCCCATGATCTCAGGTATTTTTATTTCTAACACGCACGTCAGACCTGCACAAAAAGCAGGAGTCCGTCAAGCTGCTGGACTGGCAGTCAACAGCAGACAAGGAGTAATGTTTTAATCCCGAGCAAACAGGACTAATCTGTTCAAAGTTCACCAACTTTCATTTGGTGAATTCATTGTTCTTAACAGAGAAATGGTTCCAGGTCCTGACATTAAACAGATTTGGCATCTCGGTGCTTCACTGAACTGAAACACAAATCAGATGAAAGAAAAGGACAAAGGAGTACATCTCTGGTGTTACTGCGCTGAATGCCTGTAGGTATAGTTGGGCTTTCAAATCATTATTTTTCACATTTGCTATAACAAGCGACCCCACTAAAAGAAAACTCCTGACAGTTTAATAGTCAAACTTCTAAGATAAAATAATTGTGCAGCTTCCATTTAGAAAAGCCAATGTTGAAAGTAAATCATCAAGGTCTGCTATCATTTGAAATTTAAATACTATGCATTTTACTTTTTTTATGTTTGTCATTCTCTTCTAAATTCAGTTCTACACTTAGTTTGTCCCACGACTTAGACACACGAAACGCTAACCAGCGCTTTAAAAGCTACAGGAATGAATCATTGATAGAATCAAAAGCCCTGAAAGGAAAAGCGAGTTTCAGATGTTGGCGGGTCACGCTGCGGCATATTATAACAAGGAAAAAGGGTGTGTTGGTGGGCTGAGTTCACAGCACTGACCTTTGTGACCAGCTGAGCACTGATGCGTGCAGGGCGCTGATAAGCTGATTCCTGTATAATAAAATGCAGCACAGGTTTCACTCAGCTGCTGCTTTAGCCTTCCTGCTTTTCAATGACGTTCAGACGGTTGAGAGAAACATTTTAATTACAGGAATTCATCAACATTTAACATATTTACAAGAATTCAGAAAACCCATTTTACGGAAAAAGCAAAAGTATAAAAAAAAGAAAAGGAGAACAAGTTAATAAATAAGCAATATTATTTAAACGGATAAGGACAGGGTCTGATTTGATTGCAAAATAAGTGTTTACACTTGTGGGAAAGAAAAATATGAAGGACATGCATGGTAGTGCCACGCTTCACATTGTTTGAGCTTCAAGCAGAATAAAACAACAAACATGGCCCCTTTTTGTTCAATGTACTCCAAACACAGTTGGTGAAAGCCATTTTAAGCATCATTTGAACACGTGTATGCCTCTGACTGAACAAAAGCAGCTTTAAACAGCTGTCCAGTAAAACTTTGACAGCCTACGCTACCGAAAGCCTCAGTTTCACAGTACAAAACGCAGCGGAGGGGGGTCTTATTGCTGGGATCGCCTGCAACCTTTTAAGCGTCGGATTCGTGTCAGTGCAGAAGTCTCTTCCTGCTGTGGGTCCTCCCAGCGTTTGGGCGCCGAGTCGGCTGGCAGAGGCTGAAAGGGGAGCGCTCCAGATCATGCTCCGTTTTCCCCGATTCCTCTGTGAAATAGAGGAAACAAAGCAGGGTGAGAGTTGACCCGCAACAAGAGGCCCAAACATACGGCGAACATTTATAGCTACCTTTCAGATGGGCCATTTTCTTACAGGCGGAGCCCGTTTTCCCCTTAAACAGCAACGGCGACTGAGTGAGGGCCAGAATACCGCTCGGCGTTACCGGTTTTCTCCCCTTCAGACTGGGAGGGGTCACCGCTGCCAGAGAGGACACAACACGACCGGGTGAGTGAACAAAATTCTACCGAGCCGAGCAACCGCTGCCACAGCGGGACAAAACAAAGCTTTTCTCTGTGTGCAGTCATATCTGTTATCACATTTTCATCAAAACCTCATACGTTCATGTCTAAAAAAAAAAAAAAAAAAACACTCACCACTGTACTAAGAGGGGTTTTTTACTTCCTGAGAATACATCTGACAATCTGAGAAAATCATATTCAGTGTCCTTTGTTAGCGATGTAACTAATTCACATTCTTTTTCTGTTTAGTCATTTCTAAAGCAGAAACACTTCTAATAAATTCTGGTCATTCTTCTGTTAACAATGGAGGAAGACCAAACGTTTTAGCAGCAATTTCCGCCTGAAATTACATACCTGATATTAATCAAGTACAGCCCCATAGTTCTAAAGTATAAATGCCACCTTTTGTTATGTGTAGCAGTGAGCTATAAAATAATATTGCTCCATCCATCCATTTTCTAACCCGCTTAATCCCTCATGGAGTCGCGGGGTTGCTGGTGCCTATCTCCAGCTGTCAATGGGCAAGAGGCGGGGTACACCCTGGACAGGTCGCCAGTCTATCCCAGGGCAACACAGAGACAGACAACCATTCTCTCACACACTCATACCTAAGGAGAATTTAGAGATTTTAATGATAAATCCGATTTATCCCCCTCCTTTTCATGTCATTATTTTTAAAATGTGCTTTTATGTCTTCTGGGAGTTGAGAAGTACAACTAAATCCAAGCTGTGACACAGGCTTATAAAACAAGATGGCGGCGATGCCATTGGCATTGCCAAGCAGTTTAGTGTGACCGCATATGCATACAGCGTATGCGGTCACACTAAACTGCTTGGTAGGAAGAAGTCTTTACATTGAACTGTTTTTAATACGACACATAAAACAGATTTACTGCGATAAACTATCACAACCTTAACCCAGTTTGTCCCTAATCGAGACAGTCCTGCAGTAAACTGGCAGAAAGCTAAGTGTGGAAAATAAACTGGCCAGAAAAAACGAGAACTAAAACGTTTTCTCGTGTCATACCTTCATGCTCTTCTGAAGTATTTGCTTCACATTAAACACTGAAAACCTAAAAGCGTAACTTTAATGCAGAAACCAGCAGTATGTTTCATTTTTACATTCACATGCAGGACCGTGCGAAGGAGCCGCTTACCTGACTTGACGTCTCCGGTTTCCGACGCCCAGATGAGCTCTGCAGTTTTCCCCGAATCGGCGCAGTCTGCGCCTTCAGCCAGCTTGGCCATCCAGTACAAGTCCTCCGCGGGTGAGAGAGGAGACGCGTCCGCCGCGGCCGGGGACGCCCGTTGAGACGCCCGGGCCGACCTGCTGCTGGAGGGTTCTTCGGGGTCTTCGAAGTCCTGCAGGCGGCTGACTCCAAGCTCGGCCTCCTCCAGCAGCTCCTCCAGCTGGGGCTCCCCCCTCAGGACCCGGTCCTTGCCGTCAAACACCCCCAGCTGAGGCCTCTTCCTGCGAGGCCAGCTGTTCAGGTTGTCTGGGGTCACTTTGCCCACGCTCTGAGGCGAAGGGCTGAAGGGAATGATGCCCGCTATCGCCGTGGCTACCGGAGACGTGGCTGCTGCGGAGTGGCGCGTGGGTGTGTAGGACTGACAGATGTACGTTTGGACGCCGCCACCTTTCCCAGGAGTGCACTTGGCTGGGGTGGCGTGAGCACAGAGGGACGGAGCGTGGCCGGCGGGGTCTTTGTGTGTGGACTTTGAGGCCAGGGGGCTTTCCGGGGGAGGTTTTGCGCCAACTGAAGCGCTCGGTGCTCCTGGTTGAGGAGACCCGCCGGAGGAAAAGTCTTCTGCGGTCACGGAAGATGCTCGTTTGATTTTGAGCTTGGGAAGCCCCGATGTCTGCATTTCCAGCTCGACTTGGTAGGTAGGAGAAATAGGACTGCCGGAGCCCTTCTTCCTGCTGGACCTCACCAAGCTCCTGGGGGTAGAAAATCGAGGGGAGTCGTTTCCGTACCCCAAACGAGCCGCGGCCTCCCTCTGCTGCCGGTCGGGGGTTTGTCGGAAGCCGTAGCTCCGGCTGGGCGAGGGCCGCTTAGGGGAAGCTGCTCTTACGAGACAGGCTGGACTACACACAGGAGACTTCCTGGAGAAGCTAATGCTCATCTTTAAGCCTTGATTAAACTGGGTCTTTACCACTGCAGCGTCAACGATGTCCAAACTGTTGTCGTCTGTGGTTGCAGAGTTACTATGAGAAGAATCGCATTCCTGTGACTCGGTGTGGAGACTGGAGTCCGTCTGAGAAGACTGCGGTGTCTCAGCCTGCTCCCCTGCTGCCGGCGAACGTACAGACGCTGGGCCTTTCAAAAGTCCATCACCCTCTGGCTGTTGACACGTCGCCTCCAGCGGCGACGCAGAGTCTGACCCTTTCCTCGGGGTTCGTCTGGAGCGGGTCATCATCTGGTGAACGGGGCTCGGTGTCCTCACCAGAGTTCTGGTTTTGTGCCGAGGTGAGACTTGTTGGGTTGAGGATGCTAGGGGTAGCGGCGGCGTCCTCTCCGGACGAACTGCATCCCCGTTTTCAGCTGTGTTACATATCAAAGATTTGATTTTTTCCGGAGTCACTAAATCATGTTCGGATAGCCGCAGGAGGCTTACTTGGCAGATCTTATCTGGGGTTTTAAAAATGTCTCTTTTAACATTAGTGCCTCGACCTGGACTGCTGAGCTTGTCGGGAGTGTTGGTTTGTCTCAGAGAACTGAGAGAAGCTGGACTCGGTGATTTAGGCACTTTAAAAGTTGCACGGTCCTCCTCCACGGAATATTTCTTAGGAGAGGGAGACCATGTGACGCTCTTCTTGGGAGTCTTGGACAATGGGCTGCTAAGTTTACACAATCCCGAAGCCTTAACCGGAGTCCTAAGAATACCCTTCAAAGGACTCCTAACAGGGCTTTGCTTACTTGGTGTCTTTACAACAAGAGGCTCTTTGCCAGGGGATTTCAAAGGACTGGCCTCTGCAGCTGCTGCAGGACTCTCTGCAGCCACAGAAACGCACTTTTTAGACGATAGCTGGGTTTGGGGCGTCTGAGGGCTCCTGGCCGTCTTAGGAGAAATGTTCCTTCCACGTCTGCTGGGTGACTTTGATGGCGTTTTGCTTGGACTCTAAATAGAAAGCATAAATATGAGTTCAAAGAAATGTCAGTTGTTCAGCATGTATTGTGATTTCCAATCAGAAGTACTACAGTTAAGCTTGAAATGATTTAGATTTAAAATTACTTTCATTCAGTCAACAACCTTGTTTCTGATAAGAAATGAGAGACAGATATCAAAAGATAATAAAAACCAAACCAAAAAGATAAAACATAAAACCCCCCACTAAGGAATGAAGTGACTGTGATCCTGGCTTTATAAAGCCATTATGTAATGGATCAATTGCAGGGTTTCCTCTAGGATCGTTTTTTTGGTTGAGTCATCGCCCAATATGCATATTTGTTCACATTTGTAAATATAGCAACCAAGACTGTAAATGGGTGACTGTCCTCTCTAGTTTTCCTTCCCTCCTGAGAGCAGCACTGTGGTGAGGTAGCAGCTGTAGCCAGCTTTACAGTTAGATAGGAAGAAGCAGTTGTTTTTTTTCAAAATAAAGTACATTTAAAGTTTTCATATTTAAATTCCCTTCAAACTCGGATTATGGTTAGTACAAGTGCGCAAATATAGGCAGAAACTTTTTTCTTTTTTTAAAATTCTGCCAAAACCTTTTATTTGTTCAAAAGATGATAGATAGATAGATAGATAGATAGATAGATAGATAGATAGATAGATAGATAGATAGATAGATTCAAAGTGAGGGATGATTTTTGATAAGTCACCTCAAAAACACTGGAGTCTGTGAACAAGGGAGATCTGGTTGTTGGGGTTTCATCAAACTGGTCGCTGGAACTTCTGGAAGCACCTGTGGCCCCGAAGAGCAGACGCATAGGAGACTTGACCGTTTTCACATTTACGCCGCAGACTTTGCTGTCGCTGAGTGAAAGCTGGGATGAAGAAAGCGCTCTCTCCAGGTTTCTGGAGCGAGGCTGAGAACTCGAGTAGAAGATGCTTGAGTGTCTTCTAGCAAACTTCTTTATTCTTGGGCTCCTTCTCAGGTCTGAGAAGATCGCAAAGTAAAAAAATATATCAAGCTTACATTGCACTTCTAGTCTGGCCATTTAAAAAAAAAAAAAAAAAAATGTACCGTTCAAGTAAAATACTTAAAATCATGAAATAATATATGAGTGAGTTTGGCCCAATACACAAAAAATGTTTTAGAGATGCACAAAGGTAACAAGGTCAAACTGAGGGGACTGGAACTGTTGGGTTTTAGCTTTGACAGACCCTGACAGGTGACCACTCAGTCGAAAGCTTAAAATCTTCAGGATCGGGTCACAGGAGGAACAGGTCCAAACATCCTACTACGTGGCAACATCCCCAGCTCCTTTTGGGGGACCATCCTGGTTGCTTTGCACGCAGCAGCGAACCATTCCGGCGCTGGAGGCTGTGGCCTGAAGAACCACATCAGCTACAAAAACCTAAGATCCTGAGGTTCCCAGACCAGACTCCAGACCTGATAGCCCGTACTCCCACAGCACCCAATTAAATACCTCAGCAGATGTGGTCGTAGGCCGGGTCTGAAATTAACACTCGCCAGAAGCCAAATGCGAGTAATTTTCCCGTTTGGCGAGTAAATTTCAGACTGCTAGCTGCCACATGGCGACTAAATGTTTGCACCAAATAAGTCGTGTTTTTCAGTCTTCATTGGGTGGATGCTTCTTTATGTTCCTCTGCTGTCGGCTCGTATGACAACAAACACGCGGCGCACGTACACAAACGCTTGTACGTGTGACGCTAGAACTACAGCAACTACGTCATGGCCGTTTGCTAACAACTAGCGTGTTGCGCAGGCTAATTACGTAGTGGGATTATGTGGACATATTTAGCAGGGCTCAGTCAGAGTTAATATTTTAGCCGGTAAAAAATACGCTTGGCCGGTTGATTTGTACGTCTACCGGCCAACGTGGCTGGTGAATCAGGAAGTTAATTTCGGCCAATGGGCGTAGGCCTTCTCCAGATCCACAAAGCACATTTAGACCAGAGAATCATGTTCCCATGACCCTGCAAGGGTAAAAATCTGATCCACTGTTCAACGGCCCCTACTAAGCTGTCCCAGGGAGGCTGAGACGTGCTATTCCCCAATAAATGGTAGAAAATCGGTTTCCAGCTCTGAAAAACTGGAACCGCCACCCCAGCCTACCACTCTGGTCCTCCTTCCGACATTTAAGGAGCATGTCAGCCATGAGATTCACACAGTGTCCAGAGCCTTCAGCCTGAATTTTTCTTCCACACCTGCCGCCGGGAGCTTTTAAACTACCTCAGTGACCTCTACCACAGTAATGGAACCGTATTCTCCAGCTTCCTCCACAGGGGACGAGGGCACCGGATTGGCAAGCTCCTCAAAGTCTTCAAAAATCTAAATAATAAGAGTTAAGTTCATATCATCAAAATAAACGTTGGAAGCATTACCGTCTGGTTTTACCGGTGACTCTTCGACTATGCATTCGCCAGTAAGGTCAGATTTCCTGTGAAAACAAAACGAGACACGTGCCGTTTGTTTCTACAGAGCTAGTTATTGCAGGTAATAGAACGGAGGCAGCAGCATCACCACTGAGACGTACCTTCCTATTTTCTGCCGTTGTAAGAGGCGGCTGGACACCTGCTTGTGGAGAGGCGTCTCACACACCTTCTTTGTGAGAAGTCTGTGCTTTTCTAAAGACAAAGCAATGAGATCATGATGGGAAAACCCCTTCTCCTGGAATGCAACAATATTGTTAAAAAGCAACCTCCACCATTGTGCTGCACTACCTTCAGACTCGAGGGAACGCTTGCGTTTCAGTCCTTCCACAGCCGACACAGACTGGCTCCTCGGCAGTTTCCTCTTCTTTGAAGGGGAAACGAGCTCTTGGTTGAAGAGGTTTCTTCTTACTTTGGTCACCTCTGTGGACCAGATAACGTATGCTGAGAAACTTCAAACATTTATTTAGTCGCCGTATGTATGGCTGCAGAATATTTATCGTTATTGCAATACCAAAAGTAAGAAACGTACATATCGAGAGGAACTGCCTGGACTGAAATAAGTCTTAGATAATTATTCAAGCCCCATGCATCCAAGCTCTAAATGCCTGTAATATACATGCCAACACTTTAAGGCAGCACAATACATTTTAGAAAGTAAGCGGGTGGTCAGGAGGTCAAGTCATTGCAAGACCAAAACTGCAGACTGATGAAATGAGTTACTTCTGTCCGACGTCTGCTGCTTTGATGGAAATAATAAAATAAATGTCAAGTAGGTGGATAGACGACTCATTTTCTGTCATCTGTTCACTATGAAATCTATTTTCTTGTTCATTTCTCGTGATCCATAGAACTATTGCAGCCTTCACCCGTATTATTGCATGTGTCCCCCCCACAACCTTACTTAGTGTCCTCTGATTAGCTTACAAATGCTGGAAAAACAGCCGAGTTTGGATTGAGGTCAAGTGTTTTTGCGACACGAGGGTGAAACCGTGGCATTTTCTTCACGTTATGAAGTGAGAAACAACTTTTTACATCCTCCAGACTAATCCTTAGAGGTCTGCTTTCGTTTTCTACACGTACCTTGTGTTTGTTTTTTCTGAGGCTGCTGTGTCTCTGCAGGTTTCGCCGAAGCAGTAGAGACCTCCATCTTGGACTGAGGAAAAAAAAAAGATCAGAATCAGACGCTTGGATCCGTCATCAAGAATTGATAAAAATATTTCTTCACATTTGCCCCACCTAAGCAGTTCCAGTGTTTAAGGAGGGCCGGACCAGAGTTTAAACGGGTCTCTATCAGAACCGGTTTTGTTTTCTACAACCAATACAACCAACCCAGGGAAATGTAATGACATTACTATAAACACCTGATCCAATACATCTTTAGTCTTTTTGGTATTTTTCTGGATCAGAGATGATAAAGACTTTTGAACTACATCAACCACCTTATTTATTGCTACAAATAAATGATCCAATGTCACTATTCTAATTTATTAGAAGTTTTTTTAATCAAAAAGAGCTTTTGAATTCGTCAAAATTCCAACCAGCTAAGCTTTGATTGGGACAGCAGTTATATTAGGATTTATTAACTACTTATATAGAAACAACAGTTTTAATTAAGTGAGTCAGATATGGCCTTTGTGAATCTTGGCCTATGAGAAGCGATAGAAGAACAAACATACAGAGTTCATGTCATTCAGCGCTAATTCGCCCTTTTATTAACGCTAGAGCTCTGTGTGTTCACCGTTGCTTGTGTCTTACATTAAGAAAAATCAAAACTAACGCTGGATTTACACATGGTAGTTAGAATTTAATGGGTTGGTGCTCCTGATGAAAGTGGTTCTTTCATCTGGTCATAGTCCATGTTGGAGCCAACGAAGCTCCGGTTTTATCGGTGCCAGAGCCAAAGCTGGAGGCAGTGGAAACTGAAAGAACGAAAGAACGATGCAAAGCAAGAACCGGCAGCAGTTTAGCGCTGGAACTGCTTTGATGGGAAATAGAAAAACTTTGATGGGAAATAGAAAAACTCTGCTCAGACGCCAGACAGGAAGCTGCTCCTGATTTGGGTAGAACTCAAGATGAAGAGAGAGAGAAAAAAAAAGGAAACTGACTGCTCTGGTGATCTTTTTGGGCAGCTGTATTTGACGAAGACTCTGTGTGGATTCGGTCATACTGCGATGTCGGGTCAACATCCCACTCCTGCACAGAGAACAAATTGAGGCGAGTTATAAACCTTTTAAAATAACTATTAATGTTGCATGGCAACATACCCTTTTTCCTAAAAAATAAATAAATAAAAAAAACACTAACACTTAATTTCACCTTATATTTTGGTATTGGTTCTTCAGAACTTTATTTTAGGACACGCTTTTCATAATTCTCCAATGGCTTCTGAGCATTTTGAAAAATACCGACCTCCTCTTGTTGGCTGAACGGTTTCGCAGGTCGTTTAAGCCGTCCTCTGAGATGAGGCTCTGCGTCGAGACGGCAGGGGAGGAGGCAGAAGGAGAAATGCTGTCCTTGGCGAGCGAGTCATCGCTGAAGAAGTCAGCTGGCAGAACGGCCACTAAAGCATCGGGAAGCTGAGTGCCCAGGCTGTTGTAGATCTCCGCAAGCACTTTGGGAACACCAGTCAGAAACCTGAGGGGATGGAGAAGCATCCCGTGTTTAGGTTAGGCATTGAGACCTGCTGGTTGGCAACTAAAACTGAAACCGAAAGAAAATATAAGCTTTCCTGCACTAAGTGTTGCTAGAACGGTGTGGGCCAAATACAGGTTTATCTCAATTAAATATATCTTCCATAACGTAGGTGTATAATTTTAGAACAAACATTCAAGCTTTTATTTCTGTTTCATGAAAACTCCAAAGTGCATTTTTAGGAAAATTTAAATATAACATAAGAAAAATAAAAAGCTTTCATCACCGTGACCCTCGGCACTTAGGCCAGTTTCATTTGTGAGCATCTGCTGCTGAGAGACTCTGTCCAACTGTCTACTATATATTGGTATTTAAAATGCCAAACATTTATGTCACTTTCAATATAATAGTCAACAATTATTGTATTCCAAGCGAGATTTTGGGATATTGCACACACTGACGATATATTGACGATGTTTTGTGCACCCCGTACGGAGAAGCAAACCCTTTTTAAGAATTTGAAGGGGGAAGAACAAGACAATAAGTGCAGCCGTGATGAGTGCTTGATGAGCGACCGTGGACATAACCAGGAAATGGGCTGCAGCTGTCACAATGCTCATCTTTAGCCAAACCTGACCTTTATTTACAAATCAAGGTCTCAAAGTCAGTGTTAGTGATTTTTTTAGGAGACCATGACATCCGCTGGTGTTTTCTCAAGTCTGTGCAACCCTAAGCAATGAAATTGTAGAGCAACTTTTTAGAGATGCTGATTTCATTTTCCAACAGAACTTGGGACCCACCCACACAGGCAAAAGTAGCGATAAGTGGTACAAAGACCATGATGTCCCTGAGGTTGGCCTGCCAGTAAACTGTCCTGACCAGAACCCCATAGGAAATCCATGGGGTTCTGTCAGGAGGGAAATGGAAAACGCCTGACCTAACAATTTAGGCAGACGCAGACAAAGCTGATATTAAAGTAACCTGGGCTTCCTTAACACCTCAGCAGAGCCACGCCTTCCTGCCATGGAGCACCGATGCAGTAATGTGTGCAAAATGAGCCCTGACCAAGTACTGAGAGCACATACTGTACAGCACGAGTTTGAATTGAACAACTGACTTAAAATTCCGTTTAAATTATATTCTAGCTGTTTAAAAAAAAAAGAAAAAAGAAGAGAAGACCGGCTTATGGCAGCAGCTTAATGCAAAGAACGTCCATTTCTGCAGAGCTACACACTCACCCTGGGAGGACTTCATCTTGAAGGAACCTTGCTAGGCACAGCGGGTCTTTTGTTAATGAGATTATCCTGAGTATTTCAGCTGCCTAACGAAGACAAGAAAACAACTTCATCGTTTTCGTGGAAATAATTCACTACAGAAAAGCACAAGACAAACGTGTTCAATAAAACAACGCAGAACAGACAGCGCTGACCGTCTCACCTCCTCTGCCATCTGGTCTGCATCTACGGAGTCAGACTGTTTTGAAGAGAAACGCCTGCACAGCTCCAGCCGCAGCATCACTTGCAGTTGGCACCTAGATGAGACGGGCTGCGTTATTCAGACCTGAACGATCCTGATGAGAACGGTCTGACTTCCATTTGTTTTACAAAGAAAGACAACGCCTCGTTTCAGAGACCGGACGAGTCACTCACTCTCGCACTTTGCTGTCAACATCGTGCGCCCCGCCGTAAAGCTGACGGATAGATTTGCCAGTCTTCATGAGGTGCTGCTGAATGATCAAAGAGGCCTTTTCCTGCAGGTGACACATATAGTTGTGGAGTGAAGGGAATTGCAGCAATTCTGCCACATCTGGCCTTCATATCATGATATTTACGTGCCGTCTCCGACCTTGGAACCATTTTCATAAATTGCATTAACATATTCTTTGCTGCATGTACAGTGGACAACTTTAAATGTCTA
Source organism: Fundulus diaphanus (assembly GCA_037039145.1). Classification (NCBI taxonomy): domain Eukaryota; kingdom Metazoa; phylum Chordata; class Actinopteri; order Cyprinodontiformes; family Fundulidae; genus Fundulus; species Fundulus diaphanus. The sequence continues at coordinate 41,498,003 of CM073134.1, forward strand.
AACGGGAGTGTGACAGTTTCCGATGTTCACGCTGGGACAAGAGAAACTGAAAAGCATGTTCATGCACACGCATGCAGTACACACTCGTCAATCGTCTGAATCACAGAGTCTCAAAGAGTCAGATAGATGACACCCAGGCCAGTCTCTACAGAGTAAACTTTCTCTCACCTCCCAGTCTGATTCAGCGCTGAGAAATGCCTTCACAGCGTTCAGGAGCTGTTGAACACTTGTTAGGAGCGACGGGTCCCTCTCTGCCACAGTCTTCTCATAACTGGCCTGCAGATGCAACAGCAGCTCCTTCTCACTAGAGAAGCCTGAGGAACAGAAGACAATGAGTTGCTTCAAGTCTTCACTTCTAAGTTGTGCCAGATGTTTGAGTGAAAAATTATTTAGGGTTCATTTCAGGCTTAAACGGGCGACACCTACTGGGGGCGCTTGCTGCTCCGGGTTTGTTCCTGTCACTTAGCCGCCTCTTCCCCGGCCTGTCAGCCGCCCGGCCCTCGCTCCCCGCCGTCTCCGTCTTCTGGGCTTTCACATTCAGCCGCGCCACATTGAGCATTTGCAAAGAGCGACTCATTGTCTTCATTTTCTGCTTCACTGGCGTACGGTGGGCGCCTCCTAAAGGTCAGGGAGTGAAACAAAAGCAAGGGGGGAAAAATAAATGAATCATAAAGGTGGTAAGAACGTAGGACAAGAATTTGTGAGTCCTTTCGGCTGCTCCCTTATTAAGGGGTCACCACAGAAAGTCGTTACAAGAATTTAGACAATTAGATAATAAAGCCATTAAACACCAAGGTGGAGAAGATTATAATGAAACAAAGTCATTCCCCCACGTTTTTTGCTCCTTTTGCTGACGGACTCCTGGGATCCCTGGTACAGTTCAGACAGACCGCTGACAAGATCCTGGTGAGTGTCTGAAAGATCCTCATCTGTACTTTGATCGGGTACTGCATGAAGCAATCTGCAAACATTTAACACATCGGTTTCATCTTTCTTCACTCCTCTCACACACAATCATCTTGCTATCTGGGAGCCAAAATAACTTTAAAACCTCCTAATAAAGCCAGATAATGTGCATCAGTGATCATTTTGCCGTCAGAGCAAAGCAACATCGTCCCCCAGAGAATTAGTGCACACAGAATTGGAAAAAAGGAGAAGTTTAACATTCAGATATGACTTCCGTGCAGATTTATGCAGTTTTCTTTTAGCCACAACACAGGATTTCTACTTAAAAACAATCCCACTGCTACAGAGAGAAAATGTCTATTTTTATTTAGCTTTTTCTGATCAAGAAAAATCATTCATCTTTTTTTATTTTTCCATGTTTTTATGATTGTTTAATATTGGTTCAAATAGAAACTGCTTCTACAAATAAAAATTAAAAACCAAAACAGGGTTAAAACAGATAGGTATGTCTGTAGCAGTATAAAATTTAAATTAATAGCTAATAAAAACATGCAGAGTGGTGCAAAGTGGGAACTACATTAGCTCTATGATGGAAACTGGGTCTTCATTTTAGGGAGAGAGTTTATCCCCATTGTCAGAAATGCCCAATTCAGAATTAAAAGATGAAGCCTATGACAGCTGCATAAAGCAATATTTAACAAAAGCCCTCTAAAAGTTAAAATACATTAAATACAAAGGTAAAGGTATCACTCTTGTACCTTATTGACTCCATTAAATTGGCGCTGACTCCGGACTGATCCGACTGGGGGAACCAGGTCTCCAACATGTTTGCTGTTGCTGGCCTTTGGCTCAGTTCCTGCAGAGCCCACTCAGGTGCAGGGGGATCCTCCACCTCACCTTTAGAATAATAATAAAAAAAAAAAAGCAGATCTATGCATGTAAATTGCACGTAAAATTACAACATATGGTGCTACATTAACATATCTCTACATTCAGTGCTTTAAATTCCAGTCATGGATTTTCAACTCAGATGCAAACTTCTGCAGTTAACTAAAAGCAAAGAAAACTATTAATATCTTATAAAAATAATGAAATAAAGCAGCACTTTACATTTTATAAAGCCAGATTAGCCACTTAGGTTTTTTATTAAACAACTTAAAAGGTTGAAAGTCCCAGTGTTGCATTAAAACTACATAGAAATCCAAAGTTGAATCCAAGCAAATTTTGCCACATAATGAAAAAACTCTGGGCCCTTTCTTAGCAAGCAACGTTAAAGGCCATCATAGTGAATCACGCACAAGTCTGAAACAAAGCTCTTTGGACCTAAATACAGCATATTCACCAGACACCCTGAATCTAGCCCCTGCTGAGAACTGTTACGGAGACCTGATGATTTAGGCTCGTCTTACAAGATGGTGCCAAACACGTTCTTGCAGATAAAACTGTGTTGCCCAAAGTATTTATTCACCAGCCTTGGCTTGAATATGAACTTAAGTGGTTTCCCATTATTATTATTACTGTGTGTTTATGGGATATTTTGACCAGTCTCTCAGGAGCGCATTTGTGAGGTCAGACACTGATGTTGGACGAGAGGGCCTGGCTCTCAGTCCCCGATCTGATTCATCCCAAAGGAGTTTTATCAGGCTGATATCAGGACACTGTGCAGGCCAGTCAAGCTCATCCATACCAAACTCCCTCATCCATGTTTTCATGGACTTTGTGCACTGGTGCACAGACATGTTGGAAGAGGTAGGGGCTCCAAACTGTCCCCACAGGGAGCATGGAGTTGCCCAAAATGTCTTGGTGAGCTGAAGCATTCAGAGTTATTTTTCCTGGAATGAAGGATCTAAGCCCAGCTCCTGAAAAAAAAAAAAAAAAAAAAACACACACACACACAAGAATCCACCCTCTAAACCAAACTTGCCACAATACAGTCAGACGAGTCCTGTTGCCCAGGCAACCACTCCAGAAGACCCACCTCCACTGCTCCAGAGTCCCGTGGCGCCGTGCTTTAAAACAAGCATTTGGTGATTTATGGCTTGGATGCATCTGCTTAGCCAAGCAAACCCGTTCCGTGAAGTTCTCTACACACGGTTCTTGAGCTGAACCTAAGGACACGTGAAGGTTGGAGGTGTGTAGTGACTGACTGCAGAAAGTTGGTAACCTCTGCACTATATGCACCTCAGCACACGCTACCCCCGCTCCATCAGTTTACGTGGCCTAGCACTTTGTCGTTGGGTTGCTGTCGTTCCCAGTCGCTTCCACTTTGTTATACTACAACTGACAGCTGACTGAGGGATGCATAGGAGTGGGAAGATTTCATGACTGGATGCACAGGTGGCCTCCTATCACACAACCACACCAGAATTCACTGAGCTCCCGAGAGCGACTTGCTCCTTTGCAAATGGTTGAAGAAACAGTTTGCTTGCTTAGCTGCTTGATTTTATAAACCTGCTGCCATGGAGGTGATTAGAACACCTGATTACCATCATTCGGATGAGTGATGCTTTTGGCCATATAGAGCGTTCCATTTGTCCTCGGTGGTCGGGATTCACAACCTCCGGGTTGGAAAATTGAACAGGAACGGCCCCTAAAGTCGGTGTTATGAGTCGGAAAGTCAGTGCAACAGGATGGTACCCGACTTCTGTATTCATGATGACTGCAACTCTCAGCAATGTTGAGTAAAGCCTCATCTGTTGACTGTTTCTGGCAGCTCTCCATTATAGCTTATAGTGTTCATCAGACTGGATGTTTCAGCTCTGTTCATTGCACAAAACACCACCTAGAACAACGCTGTTGTCTTTGTTATTGTTTTAACAACTCTGCGAGCGTCCATGTTCTTTCCTACTGTCTGATGGAGGGAAAGGCTCGTTTGTCCCGACCTCCGAGGCAAAAAGGAACGCAACAATGTAGTGTATTAAGCCAACAAGGCTTTATACAAAGTATTCTGGGATCAAAAATTAGGTCATTTGCAACACAAAAGCGATCAGTCGAAATGTTTTCATGCATGCAGGGACATCAGCAGATTAACTAATGCTCGCTTTGCTTTCATTCCTACCATTGGTCTCATCACCGTCCTCGTTCATGATGTCGTAAATGACGCTGAGAACACTGTTCACCACATCTGGCAGCTCAGCAGAGCTTTCAGCTGAGACCGGGGCAGTGATCTCTGTCTTCAGGAGCTGTTCATGCTGAAGGATTATTGGCTGGACAATGGTGAGCAGCGCGGTGGACTGTGACAGCGGGGAGAAGATAGCTGGACACAACAAGCCATCGTGACTGACTTCTGCACACTGTGGAAACAGAACAGGGGAAGAAAAGATGGCGTCTGAGTCAGAAAATGCAAAGTTATTCACTTTTAGACGCTGCCTAACGCAGCAATCCAGGATTCTGTCGCTAAGCTGCAGAAAATACTCCTTTCATTCCCTTTGATAGAAAACGTTCATTGTCCACGCCATTTAACTTCAGAGCTACAGTAGAAGGTTTGCTTCTTATTTCACCTTATTATGAGGCATGTCTGATTTTTTTCCCCAGAAGCTTGATTATCAGACAATTTGTGCGCTGGCTTTGAATTAGAACTGACCTGGTGGAGAAACCCCCTGAGCTGCCATGAAATCTGCAGAGGTATGACAACAATCGGTCTTTTTAGACATATTGGTGTTGTCCAAGCCTTGTTGAAATATTAGTCATGATGAATAGGGGGTTTTCAGCTGACGTCACGCTCACGTGACTACTCTGCGCGTCCGCCATATTGGGTGGTAGTCGTTTCGCACCGTTGACCCGCATTGTATTACGCCTTAGGCAGTATTGGAAGTGAACAATGGTGAAAACGTGTTTAATGGTTGGTTGCACGGCCCGTGGAGGTGGAGATCAACGCTCTTTCTATCGCCTACCAGCCGTGATAGTGAATCAGTGCGAAAAAACAAAACAGCTCTCTGAACAACGCCGTCACCTATGGCTGACACGGATATCCAGGGCCGATTTGGACGGTGTTAAGCTGGAATACGCCAGAGTCTGCAGTGCTCACTTTGTCACAGGTAATTAACTGTTAAGTATGTAAAACATGTAAACCGTTGCTGTATTGTGGGCTGTAACAGCGCAACACATGATCGCCATGGGAAAAACATAGAAACGGGTTAATTTTCCACCGCTTTCCTGCCTGGAGGCGCAACCATGGAGAACAACTGTTAGAGATAACAAAGAGTCGTCGGCCCGCTTGGATCGCGGCTGTAAGACGACCGAACATAACTTTCCACAGTATCCCGATGTCAATGAGAGTGTGTTCTAAACGTTTGAAACACATAGCAGTTAGTTAAAAGTACATTGCATGCGTGAGTGGTTGTTAGCACTAACAGTTAGCAGCTACTAACTTAGCATGTGCCAGAGCCCGTCTGAGCACAGCTTACCTTTGAACGAGTTACTGTGTTCCCACTGTTTGCTGGCTTTATGATCTGCAGCTCCTGAACCCATCCATTCGTAAACTGCACATGAGACTCCAAGGACTTGTAGCTTCAGAACTGTTCTGAAGTATAGGCGCTCACACCACAAACAAGGTAGCCGAAGACGTCCGATATGGACAGTGACGTCCGCGCTACTTCCGGGTTATGCCGGTAGGCTTTTGCCGGCGTAAATACGGTAAATACAACTTAATTTTGCACTGGTCATTGTTCTGATTAAATAATTAAAGCCGCGAGCGGCGTCGATCGGCCCTGCAGCCAAGCGCCTTCACGCACCGCCGGCCGCCAGCCACCGCAGAAGCATGCGCCGCATTGTTTACATTTTTACCATCTTATTAAAACTCACCCGTCCACGTATGATGGCGATTTCCTTGATGTACATAACTTCGACATCTCGTACCCAACCAGATGTGAACTGGTTGTGAGCCTCTAGACCCTTGTAAGCTCTCATTTCCTCGAGAGTGTGCAGAGGGTTTTCACCGAACACCAGGTAATGCACGATGTCGCCGTGCTCTACATTTGGCCAATCATCAGGATTACGGCTAAACAAGGCACCGTGGAGGGCATAGGGGTCCATATGGTCGATCATGGAACATTTCCTCAGATAGACGTCCTTATCTGGTCGCTCTAGCGTGCTGGCGTACTTATCCATTCTCGATACGAAAATACGTGTAGGACAACTAGAGATAAGGAAGTGTACCACCCAATATGGCGGACCGGAAGTTGGCCAGTGACGTCAGTGAAAACCCCCTATTGTTCCCATGCGAACAGACATCCTGATTCCATTTCTTTACTCGATGGAAAATAAGCTGCGTTGGATTTAAGCCATAAAAAAGTACATGTGCTGTTCACAGGACTGTCAGTGAGCTAGCTTGTCTTCCACTGCAGCATTTTGTCGTCTCGTTTGCGGTCGCAGTAGCGACTGGTGGTGCTACCCTACAGTGGGGCGTCTTAAACTAAACTACAGCTTACAGATGAAGTTTTCAACTGTAAATCCATCATCTTCAGGTTTTATGAAAAACAGTTTTCATATGTGACAATTTGCATCTTTTCTTGGCATTTACAGAATCACATCTCTGCCACCGGGACAATTTATTAAAACTGTCTTTAGTCGTTTTTTTTATATATATATTTATTAGTTGTAGTATTATATAACTATAATGTTAAATAGTAAGAATGTATTATATTCCATCTATAATTTAATTATGTATTATTTCCTAAAAAAAATTGCATTACACTCCTCTTCCAATAATTATGTTTATGTCTAATTAATTAATTACTATGAATTTTATGTTTTAAGGAGTGATTCTAAGCCAGAATAACTCATCTCCTGCTGTTAGGCTCCTTTTATTGAAGAGTCATTACCACATTTCCTTACAGTAAACGTTTTTTTGTAAAAAGTATTATGCCTCGTGTCAGAAAGGGCTTCAGTTCTGATTTCCTGATGGCAGGGTCCGCACGGAGCTCCCATTCAACATCCCTGAAATGCCTTTACTCGCCGACACCACAGGAACAAGTAATCCATTACTGTATAAAAACTGGTGTGCAATAAGTGACTGCTGTTCTTTGACCTCTCACCATGTGAAGCGAAAGAGCAGATAGCTGTCTGAGGAGATGCAAGAAGGCAGCAGCTCCGTGGTCGCTGCTACTGGAGAGGTGAAGCACCCACGACTCGGTGCAGGTTTGGGTCAACAATGAAGCATCCCACCTCTGCAGCGCCCCCTTTAGGTGCACCTGGACAGACTCCTGCAGCAGCCTCTGACCGCGACACACCGGCTCCACCACAACATGGCAGCTATGAGCTGCAGTTCCTAATTCAGTAAAAACAAATGAAAACACACAACTAAAAACAGCAAGTTCAATTATTTTTAAGTTACTTGGATACACGTCGTAAGTGATCCGGTGTAGAATAATCACCAAGCTGAGTATTAACTGCGTTACAAAACATGAACTGCTCCTACGAACCATGATCCCAAAGCAGAACACCAGCTGCGGCAGGAAAAGCCAGGCGGTACAGCCTCTCGGACGACAGCAGGTATCCGATGCTGGAGCTGACGAAGAAGGTTTCTCTCCTGAGCGCCGGGTCTGCTTTGTGACTGCAGCCGAGGTCCAACAGCTCAACCACTGGGATCACTCTGCCGCCCACTTGAGCTAGAACTGCAGAGAGCTTGGCAGACCCAAAACAGTCCTCGCAGCTCATGGCCTGAAATAAGACAAGAAGTCGCAACGATTAATTGGTTGAGCGTCATTAATTGCAAAGAAACTCTTCCACACAAAAGAAAACAGAGGGATAAGAAACAGAGGCCAGTCTTTCATAAGCGCATTTATGAGCTCAGATAATGATGTTGCATCAGGAGGCCTGGCTCACAAATGATGCTCCATCAGTTGGAGGTCATGGCCGCCTGCAGACTTGTCAAGTTCTTTCACACCAAACTCGCTCATTCATATATTCAGGGCTGGACGATAATTCAATAACAATATATAATTGATCGATAGATGCATGGTTCAATATAAAAAACGGGTCAATAAAACGTTCAATAAAAGTACAGTGCATTCTAGCCTATAGTGTAGGTTAATACTAGTCATTGCATCTTCCCAACCAACCACAAACCCAGGAAAGCTCCATCAGCCTTCAGAGAGTTCAGAGAGCACGTGTTCTTTTTTTTTTTTTTTTTTTTAAACACTTAACAGTTTTCGTAAAACGTTGGTTGAATAAAGGGTTGTGTTTTAATCCATTTATTTAAAAAAAGGTCATTAAGCAACAGCATAAAATGACCAGGGCTGCACTTAAAATGTATATTTAGAATTTTTTTGATAATTATCAATATCGATCAATATGATTTCTATTTTATCGATATGCTTTTTTTCTATATCGTCCAGCCCTAATATATATATATAAAATTATTTTTTTTTACAGTTAATTTTTAAACTTACCAGAAATAGAGATTTTGTCTCGCTTTCAGAAGTTACCCTCATGGTGAGGATCCATGCCATAACAACTTCTGGCTTTTGCAGCTGCATATGAACTGCTCTATTTTCAGGGTGGATTGATGATACCAAAACCCCAACTATAGTGCACTTTAAAAACAAGAACTATAAGCGCACCTTTGAATTTATACGTTTCCCCCAATATTCACCAGCTCAACTATATCTATACAGGCTTACTGATAAACGTACACCACGGCCTAATGGAGAAAAAAAACATAACCTTGGTGGCGTTTTAAAGCCACCAAGCGTCGGGCATATTTCTGAACTTTATATTTTGACCACTCTTATCAGAAACGATAGAGCTCATTTAACATAGCTGGTGTCCGGGCACAGATCCAGGTGACTTCAGATTATAACCGACCCCAGCCTAGAAGACTGAGAAATCAGTGTCAGATTGGAAAGGACAGAGGGGGCACCGACCAAGAAAGAGGTGCTGCTCAAAAATCAACACCTTCAAGCATGGCTGGAATTTGCAGCAGCCAACATGAACGAGTGAAATAATGCCTTCAGGAGATAGATTTCCTGGTCAGAAGAGGTGCAGATTGAGCTTTTAAGGCAAATCATTTCCAAAACAACAAAACAGGTATTTAGAAGAGCTTTTCCAACGCCAGGCATCCAAGCATAATTGTTGCCAAAAGACATTTACATGGAAATCATTGTGGGTTTATGCAAATAACTATACCTGCCTGCATAACTTAGATCGTATGTAAATGAGAGGAAAATGTTATTTAGATCATTTCGTTCTTGAGGACTTCGTGTAAATCTCTGACCGACGCTGGGAGACCCAACGCAGCTCACCTCCAAATGCGACCGACAGTCGATCCAGTGCAGAACCACCTGCTGCTGAACCAGCATGTCGTTCACGCTCCTCGGCAGGATGCACTCCGTCACGTCTGCCGGCAGCTCGTCCTCCTTTACGGACAGGTAATCCAGAAGATGCGCCCTCGAACGGGGACACCGCGAAACCACGAACACGAAGTTCCTGCCGCCGCTTGGAGAGTCGCATTCTTGGGACAGGGGGAGCTTTCCACCGCGACTCGGCTTCCTGGACCTCAGCGAAAGTTTAGTTGGAGAAGTGATGTCCGGCCTGTCCCACTGGAAGTCCAGCAGCGTTTCCCTCAGCGCGTTTTGAACTGAAGCCGATTTACTGGCCTGACGCATCTGCTGGGACGGACACGCTTTGTCCCTCGCGTCAAATCTCGCCTCAAACTCCTGCTCAAAGTCCTCGAACGTCTTGTGTCGCAGCTCCTTGAAGTCGGATCCCCTCGATATGACGCTGGCATTGCGGCCAGCTCTGGACTGGGAAAACTTGTAGCCCCAACGCACTTTCTCAAACCCATATTTGTAGCCGAAATGCAGCAGGATGTACAATATTCCTCGTTTGACGAAATTATTTCGGACCTCCAGTCGATGGTCTGGCTCGTAATCGTCACAATCGACGTCGATAACAAACACTAGGTTGTGCAGAGCCATGCTTACTAAACGCGATGTCCATAAACAACAGTGCGATTGGCTCAACAAAATGGCATGGGCCCCTTTACGTATTAGTCAAATGTTGACCAAACTATATTAACAGTTTAGATATAGCTGCTCTTTCGTGGCAAGTAATAACTTTACCTTAGTTTAAGTGGTTCGTCTTTGGCTAACTTCATGTTTCCTAAGCTAACCGCTACCTGCTAGCCAACAAGCGTTCCCATTTAACTATGCTAACAGCCTGACGTGACGCCTTACGAAGGTTTTGACGGTTGTCATTAAAGCAATGTAACGCCTGCGCTGTAAAACAGACATAGTCGAACGTTAAAACGAGACTTCCCAGAATGCTAAAAGACTGAACGCAACGTTAATCGCAATACTATAAACTAGATAATCGCCATTTTCTCATTTAGCTGTTCTTAACCGTTCGCGCTTCTTGAATAACAGTCCCACCCCCACAATCTAATTGGTTGGAACTCACGGCAACATCAGTTTAATTGGTCGATATTGAAGTTGGAGTGTACATCACGTGCCTTGTATACACATTTTGATTGGAGAAATGGCCCATCAATGAAACTGGGACTTGTGACAGAAATACGTGACAGGAACAGGCTGCGTGGGACGTTTTAAACCTGGTCGTTTGATGTTAGTCTCGTGTCGAAATGGCAGCACATTTTTTCCCTATTGATAGCACTACTATTTCTTGACAAGAGTACGGGAAATTATTGGCAATTATTTAAACATTGTTTTGAAACATTGACCATAATTAGATGAAATCTTTCTGTGCGCAAATTCCCAGCATTTCTTTGAACTCATCAGGCCAGGGAACTGGTCACTAGTTATAGACCCCTTGCATCTGACGTCACGGTCACGTGATCGGGAGGGCGCGCCTCCATCTTGGTGGGCACGCTAGCGTGACTACCCACCACTGCACTGGCCCAGTTAGCTTATTACCGGCGGAGCGTATACAAAAGACTATTCAATATGGTGCAAACCTGTTGCGTTGTTGGTTGCGGGAATCGTGCTGGGAGGGACAAAAAGTCTTTCTATAGGTTGCCTACCATAATAGACTGGCAGTGTGCTAAGACACTTGCGTTTTCAAGGCGCAGGCGGCGTGTTTGGCTGACACGAATTTCACGTGCTGATCTGGAGAACGTGAACATCAGCAATGCACGCGTGTGCAGCGATCACTTTGTAAAAGGTAAGGTGCTGATTCATCAATGGATATGTTGATTGTAAATTAAATTAATGGAACGGTCTAGTAGCATGAGTAGTACTTAGTTAGACTGCTAGGCATGTGGCGTTGCTAACTCGTACAGTGTTTTCACGGCTAAAAAAAGCCGGGCATACCCATTCATACCTCACGTAAAAGACGGATACGTGTGGAGTGTTTCATACGTTCCAACCGTCGATTTCGTCCGTATTTTGACACGAAAACTGGGAGTTTACGATTACGGACGAAACGGATCAATACGGAGCAATACTACCGGAAACGGTGGGGGCGCTATTGAGTTTGTAGTACAATATGGCAACAAAATCACGAAGAAGGTTAGAATTCTGGGCTTTAAACAATGGCGGGATTCGGGGAAAGACTTGCAGCGCTTGTCCGCAACTACCCACACATATGTGTCGTGTCCGGGACACAGGGACAAAAAAAGTTTACCTACGGAGCAAACACAACAAAATCACGTCTTGGACCGTCGCCATGTTTGATCAGTGACGAATCATTGGCGCCCAGCACTGCCACCTAGAGGACATATTGGTTATTGCGCACCTCAACGGACGGAGGTATGAAGGAGTCAACGGATAGAACGTACGGACAGAAATACGGACGTGCAGGCCAAACGTAGGGTATGAATGGGCCAAGATCTGCATAGCTGACTAGATTATAACCATTAACATAGGTTATCATCGTTGGTGTATATAGGTTGTCTTCGTAGATGAACATGATGAATGAGCCAAACAAATCGATGGTGTGAAGTGTCAAATTTATTTATTGAATAAACTTAAATGCAGTTTTAAAATAATATAATAGGAAAGAATATTAAATAACATATTTTGCATTATTATTATCCTCAAAATTTGAGTAGTTTAATGGTTTGTGTGTGTGTGTGTGTGTGTGTGTGTTCATATATAACTGTTGATATTAGAAAATACACACATATTAATGTATGATAGAAATATCTTTATAAATGGTCACCTTAACATATTTGAATATTTTTTCAGGCAAACCCTCTGCTCTTTTCATGGAGGATGACGTTGACTGGGCACCATCCCTGTGTCTAGGCCACAGTAAGGTGAAGACAGTTGGGGCAACGGCTGCTTCTAGGAAATCTAGGCTGGCAGAATGTAACCAGAGGCAGCAAACCTTGGCTGCAGCAGAGAGTCTACTGCAACTGTCAACGGATCATCAAGTGTCAGCTGATTCCATGTCAATTGTCACCCAGCTCTCTGCAGATGATCTCAATATATCAGACATACTACCTGTGGACATGGATATTGAGCATGTTGATGACAGGTCTGGAGTCAGCTGCCAGACTGACATCACCATGGAGCAGCTAGACATGGAGCAAAATGAGCTGACACGCTTAATGGAGGAGAATTACAAGTTGCGAGATGAGTTGAAACGTAGCTCCTATTCACAGGAGATGATGGAAGGGGACGATGATTGCGTTAGATTCTACACTGGCCTTAGGACCTTTGCTGTTCTCATGATTGTCTATCAGAGCATTGAGGATTTACTGAGTCACACTGCTATGAGCAAGCTATCAAAATTCCAACAAATGCTCATAGCTCTCATGAAACTTCGACTCAACCTCACCAATCAAGATCTGGCATATCGCTTCAATGTATCAACATCAACCATCTCACGTGTAATCTCTAATGTCATTGACATAATCTTTCATAGACTCAGCTTCACACTACAATGGCCCTCCAGAGAGTATCTAAGGAACACAATGCCTATGGAATTCCGTAAGCACTTTGGAGTTAAAGTAGCAGTCATCATTGATTGCTTTGAAGTTTTTATTGATAGGTCTTCCAATCTTGTGGCTCAAGCAACAACATGGTCTAATTACAAACATCACAACACAGTAAAATTTCTGATTGGTATATGCCCTCAAGGTGCTGTCACATTTATTTCTAAAGCATATGGGGGGCGGGTGTCCGATAAAAGCATCACAGAGAGTTCAGGGTTTCTAAACAGTCTTTTACCTGGGGATTTAGTCTTGGCTGAGAGAGGGTTTGACATTAGCGAATCGGTAGGCCTGATGTGTGCTGAAGTTAAAATACCTGCTTTTATGAAAGGTCGCAAACAGTTGTCGACAGCTGATGTTATTGACACCGGTAAAATTGCCCATGTAAGAATACATGTAGAGCGAGTGATAGATTGCATTAGGCAAAGGTATACAATATTGGGTGGGCCAGTTCCGCTTGAATATGTTACAAACCGTGATAAAGAAAACTTCACTCTTATGGATAAAATAGTTAAAGTAGCCTGTTACTTAAATAATCTTTGTAGAACAGTAATTAACCCTAGTTCGAGCTCCTCCTCTGTGAAGATTCTCTAGCTTTGAAATTCAATTTAATCCTTAGCTAAATGTAGTTCACATGGTGATGGTTTAATATGCTAGTTAAACGTCATGTATTTAGACATATTTAGACCTGGATAAATTAGCTTAGACATAACAATATAGCTGGGGGAAAAAGAAGAAGAATAAAATACACATTAACACATGCTTCTACCAATCACAGGGACGGCAAAATGTAGGATGCTTTCAGAATGTATAGTCAGATGACGACAAATATGTACCGTTACCTAGATATAGAGGTCTCCCCCTACATACCAAAAGATAAGAACTTTTCTAAATTTATTTAAATGTATTATTTTACAATTGTAATTCTTTGTATATTCTTTCATTTATTACTTTAAAATTCCAGAATTTGCACATAACTTTATGTTTTTGTCTGTCTGATGACATAATTTTTAAAGATTAACTCATCAGTTGTTTTGATTAGGTACTCAGTACTTGAGTAGCCATCTTACTGAATACTTTTTTACTCTTACTAGAGTAACTTCTTGGAGTGTAGTTATAAAATATATTTTTTCGTTTTAACAAATTGACATATCAAATTCTTTGCAACAACCGTCTGTTGTTCCTTTGGAGACTCATCGCGAGGAATCCACCTCATAATTTTTAAATATTAAATCATCAGCTGTTTTGATTAGTTACTCAGTACTTGAGTATCCTTCTTACTGAATACTTTTTACTCTTACTGGAGTAACTTCTTGGCTGATTACTTTTTACTGTTGAAGTAGTGCTGTTCTTGCTTGAGTACAATTTTTGGCTACTCTACCCACCTCTGGTCCTGGCCCCTGTTACTGAAGACATAATACTAAATCACGATATGATTGGCACAGAGACCTTAACTGATTGGTCCCTTGGACCAATTTCATTTGTTTCTTAAATTTAGAGTATTACTTTAACTGTGATTTAAAATGAATGTGTTTCACTTTTAGCTTTGGCCATATTGAGATAGAATCACATTTCTATCTGCTTGATCAGGTGTCTTCCAGAGCAGCAAGTGGCTCTTTAGCTCACTTAATGTAATGAATGATGATTAAACACTGAAACATGGCCCTGTTTGTTTTGTTTCATTCTTTTGTTCTGTACTTCCATGAAAAACACACTGATCCCCACTCCCCACCCCCTTTGGTGTTGCTTGATTAGTTCAGTTTGATTAAATTAAATTAAAGTTGTGATGGAGAGGTTAAACAAATCATGTTGGAAAGATAAAGGGAGGTTAAAAGTTAAATCTTACACACCTTCAGTAAACACACCGCTGCAGTGTTTGAAAGAAGAAAGTGAGGAGTAATACACTCTTGTAAAACTTGTTAATAAAACTAGTAGGGCTGGTCACAAAGCAGATCAATTACCAGATCTACCTGGTTTTCAAACTTGACTGGTGCACAGTTCAGTTCAGTTTGATCTCATTCCTAGATCCAGGCCCCAACTTTAGAAGTAAATACAACTTTTTTCCCTTTCTTTTTTTGTGTTACATGGATGTACAAGGCGTTCTCCAAATTTACTAAACAGCACTTTCCTCATGAGGAGATACTGATAATGCAAAGATCAATGTAGCTGAACAATTCATTTATTTGGCTGTTTCTGTTTAGCAGCTTTTATAGTTAACTTGTTGGAATTGACATAAAGATTTCTTCTGAGTAACACGTAAGGCAGTGAAAGGGTTTGAGAACCATTGGTTAAATATTATCTGCACGTTTAAATTGAATGGGGAGTTTATTTAATTGAATCAAGGTCAAAGTTATACAAATAGGCTCAAGCATGCACACTCTGACCAATATTTGAATGGTGTCCCTTAGCCAGTTGCTGGGAAAACCCCCACGCTGGCATAATTCATACCGTTTTTGCGGTTCATTTAAATCGTTTTGTCTTCTGCCAGAGACTCAGGGTTAAGTGTGTAATTCACAAAATGTAAATAAGATTTAGGTTGGGCTCAAAACCATAAACTTTAAGACCCAGAAGCTGAAAGTTGAAGTGTTTTTCCTGTTGAAACACTTGTGTATTCTTGACTTTTAACCATCTGGCTGTTCGTTTGAGTTGAAGTTGAAAGATCTGTAGTTTATTTTATCTGCCTTTTCTACCAGTGGTACTGTTGGCTAAACAAACCCACAGCATTGTGCTAACAGCACTATGTCTACCAGTGTATGCAGTGTTCTCAGTCTTGCAAACCTCACTTTGACTTCTCCAGACATGCTCTTTGTTACTGTGACCAAACGGATCAATCTTAGTCTCCCCCTGATCATCAAACTTTTTTCCACAAGGTGGAAGGCTACACATTTTAGTTGAGTTTGAAGGTGTGTCTTCTGAAACAGGCTCTTATGGGGGACAGCGTTCTTACCGCATAGGTTCTTCTTTCTTGATTGCCACCTTCTCAGTCAATGACTAGTGAAAGTCAGTGACTTTCACTAATCATTGTGAAACTAATGTTTAAGCAGGAAATAAACTCTGCCAGTTCTGGTAAAAAAAAAAAAAAAAAAAAGCTCTGAATATCCATCCAGAATTATCTCAGATGCTTTTTAGTGGCTATAGAAACCAGGAGGTCAAAGGTGGCAATTTGTTTATGTATATTTGAGGCATATGTATAAATCTGACCTGTGTGAAATGGAGAAAATTCACAGTAAGTTCAAAGGAAACATTTTACATAATCTTTCAAACCTTTGGGTCAAGGAAACATGAAGCAAGCGGAAATTAGTGCCAGAACCGTCATTAAACATAATAATCCCTTCAACATTTTATTTTAGACTGTTCTCTGTCTTTGCTTTAAAAATAGAAAACATTTATAGTCATGGCAATGAGACTCAAATAGCACTCTTTCTTGGATCATCATTTATTTACTATGCTGGAACAAGTGAAACAGTGAGAAAGAGGGCTTGGTATCCTCACTGTTTTGCAGTGTATTGCCTAAAATGGCAGGGAAGCAAATCCCCACTCATTTATTAATAGCAAGGCAGCGATGTTGAGGTCTGGGAATGTTCAGGGGCTCTTAGTGACCCTTCAGCAAGATGGATATTACAGTTTCTAACAGAAAACAAGCAGATATTTCTCTTAAGTTTTACACACTTTCTGTCATTGTGTTTGTGTTAGAATAGCAAAGAGCGTGCAGAATTACTGTTTGCAAATAAATGAGGTCATATGATTGGATGGCTGGTCTTCAGCATATTCCAAGTACTATATGGCAGCAGATGTCCCCACAGCTGTCTTTGTTAAAATCTAGGAAACCAAGAAACTGCAATGAATAAAATCCAAATGAAATTACTTAGTTTAACAAGTCTTTCGGCCATTCTTTTTAGTGTGTTTAGGCATCCCCAACTCCCCTGAGGTGGATACACAAACCAGTGAAGCAAAGAAAAAGAGAGAACTCTCGACACTTGCTTTGCATTTTTGTTCACTTTAACTGCACCACCGGGGGGAGACAAAGAGTTTAATTGTGAAGTCTGTCAACAGATGCGTCAAAAGACATGCTTGCTGTTACACATGTAGCTGCAGTCCGCCTGCTTAGAGGAAGAGCAAATATTTGCTGCACATCTATACCTTCAGGTATTTAAAGTTCCAATTAGTAGTAACCCCTTATCAGAATATTTTACCGATGTCAAATGTGCTGAATTTAATTGAACTGAATAGAACTTGCTTAAGTACATTTTGGATAGAAGTCCTTGTAGCAAAATTGTGTAAAAGAACCAAGCTTTAAAAGTCTAGTTAGATTAGAACTAACAAAACAGATCCAATCTCACACACAGAAAAAAAGTAGTTTAATATTTTATCGAATTATAGTAGCTCATGTATCCATGTAGTGATACTTTTGAAAAAGATCCAACTAAATGGCTGTCTGTTTTCTCATTCATTCCAGGAAAATGTCTATTTTATATCTAAACTTGTTGCTTAGAAATACTAAAAAGTCAATGCAAAAAAAAAAAAAAAAACGTATTAAACAACTACACAATCAAGTATGTGACTAAAAATTCTAAATGCACCGCTGCAGTTTAATTGCTCAATGTGTAACACTACTATTTGGCAAATATACAGTTGCAGTGACATCTATTGACAGTCCTGGAAAAGATCCATCAAAAGCCAAAAATAACATGTTTTTTTTAAAGTTGCAAAATCTCCTGGTCAAAGTTGAGAAAACTTCAACCTTTAATCTGAGTACATTTATTTAGCGAGGGGAAAAATCCTACCTTAATAAATAATTATTTAAAATGAAATAACAGGCGGTGAAATTGCCACTTTTTCTGCTGTCGACACTGACCATTCCTCTTTCTCTCTCAACCAGTCCTCTGTCCTTAGCTCCAACCCAAGCTATTCTCCTGGATATAGGTTTGGAGAATCTAATGGTCACACTCAAAGTCTGATTTTGCATCTGGCAAACAGATGCAAAATCCCATATTTTGCATGTATTTTCAGAGTTGGTGATGCCATGAAGTCTGTGTTTGGATTTCCTAAGACAGAAGAAACAGACCCACAGCATCACACATCCTCCATCCTACTTAAAAGTGAGCATCAGATGGTTTTGGTTTTGTTTTTGTTTGTTTTTTCAAACTGATACTAATCTGTAACCTTTATTTCCTGAAAAGTAATTCGAAAAATGTTATTCGAAAAAAAAAAAAAAAAAAAACACACACACATGACTTGTCATGTCATTGATTAAATAAAAACTCACAAATTTTCTGGATTTGTTTTCTTGTCAAATGAATAGTGTTCACTCATTAAAAATTGGATTGTTCTAACCTTTCCCAGTTTGAGATGCTACAATCATATAAAGGTGAATTTATTATTTTACTTTTTATGTATCTTTATATGGGGTGACATTAAATTCTGGATTTAAACAGTATATTATTATATTTTGCTAAGCCCTGATGTCTTTCTCCTTTTTATCTCATTGCTTTGCTTTTCTTTTGACTTTTATTCTTATGTAATCTCTTCTAAATAAAATAAAAAAATAAATTCAACTTTATTGTCATTGCACATGCCACAGGTACAAGCCAATGCAATGGAGACCACATCCAAACAGAAGTACTTCAGCAGTCATAATATGTAGATATTTACAGGGAAATATATACATGTATTCACAAATGTGAATGTTGAATAAAATTTTCTGTAAATATGTACAGGCTTTGACTTAAATTTAGTCAATGACTATTGTATATGCAGTAGTGCAAAATGGTGAAATTCAGTACAATAAAATATGGAATATGAATATAAATGTACAGTAATGTAGCCACATACAATCGGGGGATGTAAATCTACTCAACATTATTATTTACAATTTTTTTGCTTGAATGTCCACCAGAGAATTATCCAGAACCCAGCATCTGCCATAAATGTCAACAGATTCATAAAAAATGCAACTACGATAAGAAAAAAAACAATGCAACCTCATCTCAAACAGGTTGCTTAGCGTAATGTTCCCCAGGCGGTGGGTAGAATCACAGAGCAGATGCTTTCCTACGCGTTTAGAGACGACTCTTGTTCCAGAGAAAACACAGCGCCAGATATTAGTCATGCAGATGGTTCTGTATGAGGATATCACTCAAGTACCCCGACGAAGATGTAAATAAGGCCTTAAAAACGTCATAGAACTGCGCTAGTCATCGTTCACTGCCATGTTTGAACCTTTTCTGATCTCAGCCAGCTAAAAATAAACCCTCCCTCTCCCATCAAACCAGCCCTCTGCCTTCTGTTTGTATTAAAAACAGGACACATGACTGGCTTGTTTTGGAGGTCTTTCCTACTTGTTTTTGAGGACATTTTGTTATAATGTTGCCTCTGGGGTGACGTCAAACGTATAAAAACACAACTGAACAAAATCTGGATGTATTATGCATTAATGCGCCAGTGGAAGCTCTTACAGTATTGACTGAGTGTTTGCAAACAATCAAAGGAATGATGCAAAATAAAATAAAAATACGTATTTAAAAAAAGTACTCTTTTTGTCTGCATCAGACAGTCAGTACTTTGACTGTCTGATGCAGCTTTAACATTTTTTACACGTGTCGTCCGCTTTCTGTGGCCATGCCTTTTAAAGGGATTTGTATTGCCTACTCCATCCAGTGTGTTCTCCATTTTCAATCAATCAATCAATCACTTTATTTATTTTGGTAAATTGTCCACATTAAACACAAGTAACAGCAAAAGAAAAAAAAGAAAAGAACAATAGACAAACCCACAGTTTACCAAAAAAGGAATAGGCCGAAGCAAAGCTTATTCTTGCCTACCCTATTTTTTAACCTTACAACCTACCAGGATTTCTACAAATTCAAATTCAAGTACATAGTACATATATAGATCTACATAACAGCGTAAGATTTTATCATTTTACATTTTAAAGCTCTTTTAAAGTTCACCAAGAAAGGACATAACTTAAATTCATCATTCAATTCATTCCACAGTTTCACACCAATAACTGAAACACATCTAGACTTTATCTGACTTTTCTCTTTTGCACATTCAAATATAAACAAACCTCGCAAATTATATTTATTTTCTCTTAACTTAAATAATTTCTGAATACCAGAAGGAAGACTTTTATTCAATGCTTTATACATTATTTCCAGAATTTTTGTATAGACAATATCTTTAAATTTTAATATTTTACTTTGAATAAAGAGTTTATCAGTTGGTTCACGGTATCCCACCTTATTTATAACCCTTATAGCTTTTTTTTGCAACTTAACTAATATATCAATAGTTGTTTTACTTGCATTTCCCCAGATTTCTGAGCAATAAGACAAATAAGGCATAACCAAAGAGGAATATATAACATGCAAGCCTTTAACATTTATTAAGTCTTTTATTTTAAACAGTATTCCAATAGTTTTTGCAACTTTATTTCTAATATATCCTATGTGAGGCTTCCAACTAAGTTTATTATCTATGATAATCCCTAAAAATTTTGTCTCATAAACTCTTTCGATTTCTACTCCATTTATGCATAACTTTACATTATTATAATTCCGATTACCAGAGAAAACCATGAATTTAGTTTTTCCTTCATTTAACAATAACTTATTGTAATCAAACCATGTTTTCAACTCAGTTAACCCTTTTTCTACAGTTTCTATTATTTCATCCATATTTTTTCCAGAAAAAAAGAAATTGGTATCGTCTGCAAACATTACAAACTTTAACAGACTGGATACTGCAAAAATATCGTTTAAATAAAGTATAAATAATTTAGGTCCTAGGACTGAGCCTTGAGGAAGACCACATTTTACCATGTCTGTCTGTGATTTAGTGTTGTTAATTTGTACATATTGTAATCTATTAGCTAAGTAACTCTTTAACCACTGATATGCAACTCCCCGTAAGCCATACAGTTCACATTTACCCAATAGTCTTGCGTGGTCAATAGTGTCAAAAGCCTTACATAGGTCAATAAACACACCTACGGTATAAAGCTTCTGATCAACTGCTGCTGCAATGTGCTCCACAAACTCCATCACAGCTAAAGTTGTGGAGCAGTTGTACCTGAAGCCGTACTGGTGCTCGTTCAATATATTATTTTTATTGAGAAAGGAATCCAGTCTTTTCATAAATAATTTTTCCAGAATTTTTGAAAATTGTGGTAGCAATGATATTGGCCTGTAATTTGTTAATATTTGCTTGTCTCCACTTTTATAAACTGGAAAAACCTTTGCTATCTTCATTTTATCAGGAAAGGTTCCAGTTAAAAATGATCTATTACAAATGTAGGTGAGAGGTTTAATAATACTATAAATTACCTCTTTCACAACAGCCATGTCAATATCATTACAATCTTTGGATTTCTTATTTTTAAATTTTTTAACTACATCTATTACCTCACTTTCACTCACTTCTCCCAGGAACATTGTATTAATATTATTGAATTTATAATTATGTTTTTCATCTCTACCCTTTGGCAATTTGTTTACTAAATTAGGTCCGATATTAACAAAGTACTTATTAAAGACTTCAACAATGTCCTCCTTTTTTTCCACTATTGTATTGTTGTGTTTAATACTTATTGAAAAATCTCTATCTTTATTGTTTTTAATAATACTATTAATTGTATTCCATGTACCCTTAATGTCATTGCAGTATTTTTGCAGCAACCTATCATAATAATCCTGCTTTTGCTTTCTCAGCACTGATGTTAACTTATTTTTATATACTTTATATTTTCCTTCTTTTTCATGAGTTGGGCACTTAATGAAATCCTTATATAACTTGTTTTTCTTTTTACACGCCTTCTCCAAACTCTTTGTCATCCAGGGAGTCAATCTATTTTTGGATGTTTGTTTATATTCTTTAAGGGGACAATAATGATTGTAAATTTTCATAAATATTTCCAAAAACATATTATATGACTCATTAACATCATCAACATAAACATTTTGCCAGTTATAATTTAAAAATTCTACTTTCATTTCTTCCACAACTTCAGGTGATTTTACTCTAACTAAATTAATAATTTGCTTTGTCATGTTTAAATTGAACTGATTACTAATATCAAGCATAGTGAACACAGGCAAATGATCAGTTATGTCAGTGACTAACAATCCACTTTTTGTTTTCACATTGAACTTATTTATAAAAATGTTATCAATCAATGACGAACTATCTTTAGTTATTCGTGTAGGTCTTAGGATCAACGGATAGAAACCTAAACCAAACATTGTATTTATAAATTCTGTCGTATTAGTATGCTCATTATATTTCAACAAATCAATGTTAAAATCTCCACAAATAAAAGTAAATTTTTCATTGAGCCTTTCATACGTCTCTAATATTATCTTACTAAACTCATCTATAGATGAGCCAGGAGTTCGATAAACACAACTAATTAACATATGGCCAGGTCTATTACCCTCAATTTTGACAGTTAAACATTCCATCAAGTTATCAACTGAAAATGTCATTTTAGCAATAACCGTACATGTCAATCCAGACTTTACAAACAGTGCAACACCACCTCCCCTCTTGTTTAACCTATTCTGACTAAACATTTGATATCCATCTAAATCAACCAGCAGACTTTTTTCCTCAGTAATCCAGGTTTCTGAGATTGCTACCACACTAAATTTCTCATCAAAATTTTCAAGGTAGCTTTTTATCTGAGAGAAATTACTATACATACTCCTACTATTAAAATGAATTATTGAAAAGCCCCCTAGCCCCACATTTATACTGTCTTCAGAGTAATATTCACAATGCTGTTTAGTATTATAACTGAAGTTGGATTCTGGGTCTATATCAGTTTCTATATCATAAAATTTATGTTCTGTAGGATCAAAACACTTAAATTCCATTCTTTGACTCATGACTAAATAATATATTCTTCACTTCAATCAATCAATCAATCAATCTGTTCAAAACCAGAAGAGCAAAAAGAAAAAAAAAAAAAACACAGAAACATAGAAAACTGTAGCCCCAGCAGTACCAAGTCAAAACTGTACTGTTCACCTATATTTCTCCAGTTCCACAACATTTTTAATAGTTAGAACCTTAGCTTGCTCAGGAGAACCATTAAGTTTTATCAGTGTCTTACAATTCCTAGTCCATGTTGCCTGTATTTTTTTCTCCTTCTTCAATATCCTAGCTTGGTAAGCAATCTCTGCATTCTTCTTTGTGAGGTGTTCATTCACAAATACATTTGTTCCCTTTAGTTTTTTAACATCTTTTAGCAGTTCAATTTTGTATTTTGTACTCACAAACCGGAGGATGATATTTGGTATTTTTTTTCTTTTATCCATATTTGTATTTGGTTTGTAGGGCATTGTATTACAAGCAGCAATGGTTTTACTGTCCAGCAAAATCCCTTTGCTGCTGAAGAACTTGATGACTTAATGCTCAAGAGAAAGTAGTTCATCTGGTGGTGCATCTTCCCCTTTATTGTCTTCTGCTGTTGCCCTTGCATATGTACGGTGTGTTGTTTTGAGTCCAGATATCACCACATCCTCCTTTCTTGCAAACTGTTCCAGATCCTCCACTCTTTTTTCCAACTCTTCTATCTTCTCATCCTTTTCTTTAATAATTACTTTCAGTTGTTGAATTTCTCCAATCAAACGCATCAGACTTGTTTGTTGCTTCACCACCTTACTCAGTTCTTCTGACATAACATTCAATGACAGCTTAAGTTCTTCCATATCTTTTGTTAAACTTGGAGCCATTTTGCTACTTGCCAGCTGTTGAGAATCCTGGTTGTTAACGAGGCCTTTGTTGGTTGTTCAAGCACATGTAATAAAAAGTGCTTAACATTGAAAAAAATGGCAGAAGTAGTCCTACAAGTCCAAACATTAGTTGAATATCAAAGTACAAAACTTCAACATTTGCTTGGATGTTGAGTTAAAATTCAGATATTCAATAGATTTCACTTAAATGCAGGACAGATCCACAAACTCCCTCCTAGCCAGCGGCCATCTGTGACAGTTACTTTCTCTACAAGAAAATACATGAGTAACATCTTGGAATCCTGAGAAAAGATCTATTTAACCAAGAGTCTACACTAGCAGACCCCCTGAAGCATCGTCTCTGTCAGCTTTTTGGTGCTGAGCTGCATTCGGATGGGAGCTCACATACTTTACTCGTCACCACATGGACAAAGAAAAAGCGTTACTACTGAGCGACCACAGCGGGGTCAGCGAGCAGCCTTTTATAAGACGCTGATGGTGAATGGACAGATAGCGCCACAGTTCCGATACATTCACTTGATAGTCCTTCATGAGCAGGATTGTCATATTATTGGGACCTCACAGTAATTAATTTGAACCATTCTTCTTCACTATGGTGGATTGATTAATAATAATAAAAAAAAACACTTGCAGAAGTTTGAACATAGTTAACATTTTTCTAAACCACACTTGATCATAGTTATACACACAGGCTCAAAGATATGATGTGTGGTTTAATGTTGCTTGGAATAATGTACCTCGACAAACAGTTTTCTAAGCCATCAACAAGCTTCTGGCCTGATTCTGCCGGGATATTTGACTAGTTTCCACGGCAGAATCGCTGGTGGATCCTTTAAAGTGGCCAAGTGACTGGCTTCCTGCCACAGACCTGCCTCAGTCTGGTTGAGATCAGTTGTCCTGTCAGAGCACTCGTCTGTGTCCAAGCTGCAGTCGTCTGACCCAAACTGTCATCCTCAGATAACAAGGAAACTGGCAAGAAGGACGTCGACTGAGAGGGAGCAGGCAGAGAAAAAAAAAGGTCACTGCGCCGAACTTGTTTATGCACGGCTGATTTTTCTTGCAGCTGCCCAAATGGAAAAGCTAAATTCCTTCAGGAAAGAGAAAAAAACGTTTTGTGAAAAGACGACACAAAGAGCGAGCTATTTAACCATAATCCCAAAAACTATGTTTGGAGGAATCCAGATCCGGCCCTGCAAATCTAAAAACAGTGTCAGAGCTGTCGTGTTGGTGGTAGCATCATGCTGTCAGGGTGTTTCATTACAGCTGGTCCAGTACAAGGGGAGGAAGGACCAATTGTCACGATCCCCAGGTGTTTGACTAATTATTCATTTCAGGCTCCTGGGATCATGCAACCTTCAGTTTTTCACTTTTTTTGTGTTGTTTATTAGTCTGTAGATTATGTTTTTTCCTTTGTGTTTCTTGTCATTGTTAATATTCTGTTCATTATGGATTTAGTTAGTCCATTCTTGCTTCTGTTAGTTCCTTGTTCCCCCATATGCCTGTTTTTTACTTTAGTTCAGTTAGTGGTGAGTTTATTTCTTTTTTTGTAATTCTTGTCAGGTTCTATTTTCCTCCTTGTCTTCTGCCATTTCATTGCACTTCCTCATCGCCACCATCAGCTCATCACCTTCATGTCATTCACTTGTAGCTCATTTTACTAATTACTTTCACCTGTCCCTCCTCTCTGTGGCTTCCTGCCCTATCGAAACTGCTGGTTTACTCTCTCCTCTGCTGTGGGACCCTTATCCTGATCCTTACCCTTGTCATCGCCAGCCCTGCCTGTCAATGTCGTTGTTTTCATTTGTCTGTTAACTTCATTATTCGTCTAATCATGCGGTTCCCAAGTTCTTGTCTGCACCTTGGCCCAACACACAACAATTAAATCATGACAGTAATGAGGAAGGAGGGCAACCACCCGTTTCCTGAGTTTCACCTCAGACCTAGAGTTGGTTGGTTGAAAGTGGGACACAACTGGTTTATTCAGCAGGATGATGACCCCAGAGCTTACTTTGTGATAAATAAAGCATACTAACATTAGTTTTGTGGAATGGACACAATCTCATCTACTGAAAATTGGTGAACTGTCCTCACTACTGAGGATAATCGCCATTTTCTCCAGTTACCATTATGGCCTTAATGGGTTTTGATTTTAGTAATATTTTTTACAGCTCTCAAAGTGAAACTGAAAGGAATCGGAAAATGACTCAAAATCTTTGAAAATATTTATTGCAGTACATAAACAAATATATATATATATATATATATATACATATACATACAAAGTGATAGCTTCACAAAATATAAAGGTTATCCTTTGTATGAAAGTCAAAGTGACTAGAGGTCATAGAGAACTTTATATCTAGGATTTTACGTGGTTATGCAAAACAATTTAAAGTAAATAAATTAATTTTTAAAAGTAGAAAGGTAAATTCTCAGAAATAGAAGCAACAGCGCTTACTCCACTGACCGTGAAGCTGGAAAAACTAAAACTAAAAACCCTTGAGACTCTGGAGACGAGCCTCGTGATGGTCCGCTTCAGCTTCAGGCACACTCAGGTAACTTTTGCTGCATGACGTTTTGCTTTGTCAGTGTGTTTACAGACAACTCGGTCACAATATTAACGTTTTTAAACCACCCTTTCCATCCTCTACTGCTACAAAATGGAAAAATAGCCTTCATCTGTCACATTTCTCTCAAACAACTACAGTAGAAAAGGAATACATTTGAAGACGTTGTGCTCAACATGACGTTATCTGCTACCTCTAACACATGATTTCTGTACAGCAGTTAAACCAGCCTGTGGTGGAGGTCTTCATTGACATGTACGATGTGCGTCTTCGAGCAGCGTGCTGACATGTTAGAGAACTAAATGCAGACTTTGCATGGCAGCGGTAGCTTAAACGTAAAGGCAGGACTGCAGGTAGGCCTGTTTGGTTCAGTTATTTGGCCTCCGTCTGAAGTCCCATGAAGGAATATTAGAGCCAGAAGACAGGCGCACAGAAGCCCTCACTGGGTGGAGTCGGAGTCGCTGGAGTCCAGGC
This sequence comes from Fundulus diaphanus, assembly GCA_037039145.1. Lineage (NCBI taxonomy): Eukaryota > Metazoa > Chordata > Actinopteri > Cyprinodontiformes > Fundulidae > Fundulus > Fundulus diaphanus. Next base: position 41,524,600 of record CM073134.1, read on the forward strand.
TGGCCTGTGTGGGCGTAGGGGTGCGATTGGTGGCCGCGGGGCAGTAGAGGGTCTGCGTGCTCCTCCGCAGGTTCTCCAGGGACTGCAGAAAGGAGCGACGAGCCCTCTCTTCTTCCAACGGGGAAGAGCCTTCTTCTTCTACCTCTGCAATCTCAGCAAAGGTGACTGGCTGGGTTTTGAAGCGGGCCTCCCGGGGTCGGCGGGAGCGACTCTTGCCCTTTGCTGGGCTCTGGGGGACGGGCAGGTTCTGGGGGAACTCCTCCATAGCCCCGGCCATCAGGTGGGCTGAGAGGGTGTGGAAGCCAGAGGTCTCCGCTGGCATCTGACGCACGGTAGCCATGCTGGAACAGGGAGTCGAGTGAGAGGAAAGTCTGTTCAAAGAAAATGTTGTAGAGTCAGAAGAAGAATTGGCTCGTCCCTGCAGATACAATCTTGTCTTTGTTTGCTCTTTTGGGAGCCTTGTCCCAGGAGAAGAAGAAGAAAACCCAAGGCAAACAACGTGGGCAAAGCCCTCCAAGGCTTGACAGAATGAAGAAAATCAGTCTTGAAGGGAGGAAAAAAGTCAATTTTCAAGCAATTCTTGCCCCCGTCAGTGCGTTTCAGCTCTGGAGCTGGCCGTCTCTCGTTTGTATGCGTCAGCGTCGGCTTGCTGGAGCGAATGCCACAAACAGCTTCAGCTTTCTCTTTTATACCAGCTCACTACCCACCCCGCCTCTCTCTCCCCACAGCATGTGTTTGCCAGGGCCCTCCTACTCTCCTCCTCTCAGTCAAGGATCCGGCCTCTCCAATAGGAAACCCCTCAAAATAAACACATGACAAGACAACCTCTGTGTGCCTCTGTAGGATTTAAAGAATATGATGCAGCAAAGGGCACAGAATCCAAGAACAGCAGATAGAAATATCAAGGAGAAAAGTGGACTGAGAAAAAGTTTTAACAATTAGGGTGTCATATTCAATTTTAACCTTTTAAATTTAGGTATCTCTCTTTGTGGTGGCCCTTAGTCTACTTCTGAATAGTAATGCATTACTTATATGAGATCTCATTTAATGTGTTTTGCAGCTTCTTACAGTTTTACATCCAGTATTACCCTATATGTGTCAAAATCACACCAGTCAATCCAAGGCATTATTTTCTCCAATCAGTATCCAATCTTAAGAAAAATGAACATTTTTGCTTAGGGAACCTAAATTGCACATGCAGGGAGGAAAGAGAGGAATATATTCTGTAAATTAACACTTTAATTCAATTATTACATTGCAACTAATCACCTAATCCCATCCATACATCCATACATCCATTTTCCTACACGCTTATCCCTGTTGGGGTCGCGAGGGGTGCTGGTACCTATATCCAGCTGTCAATGGGCGAGAGGCAGGGTACACCCTGAACAAGTCGCCAGTCTATCACCTAATCCCAATTAACAAGAAATAAACACAAAGAATAAAAGAGAAATCTAACCTCTCAACCTAAATTCTAAATGGCTGCAGAATGAGCGTTCAGGTTGTCTTTAACTGATAAAGATTTAACTTCAACAAAAGGGAATGTCGTGGATTTCACAAATATTCTGAATTCTCAAAATATCTGCCCCAACTTTACAAAGTTTGAAAAGCAATTCAGGAACATAGCAGAAGAAAGCCTTCCAGGTGGGAAAGGTTGTGATACCAGACAGCAGCCCTACCCAAAGGACAGGATGGAGTCTCTTCTGTCGGATGCTTGCATGGCACTTCCTCTCTTTGGTATTCAGAACCAAAATTGGATTGAATTTCTTGCAGAAAGATTGAAGACAATTATAATGGAAAAAAACAAAAACTAATTTTAACTCAGTTGATCTAAGCTCGGTTGGTCCAATTGGGGACAAATTCCTGGTCAGTCAGTCATGGTCTGTTTTTGCCTCTCTTCCCTTCCAACTCCTCTTCATCACTGACTCATCTTTTAAAAACCCTTCATTTACCTTTTAAGAGGACATTAAAGCATGCCTAAATAAGAATGTCACTCTCTGGACAAGGGGAAAATACTACTTTAAAGATCATTACTTTTGTTGTGTGTTGACACGCATCTATATTTAACGAAATGTGCTAAATTATTTTATCATAACTGCTTGAAAGAATCAGTTTTGGAGATTTTCAAGAGTGCCGTCTGTGGAGTTAAAAGGTCATCTTAACCTAGACCTGAAGTCTTTCTCAACAGTCCAGGCCAGAAAAATTAGAGTCTAAATCTGCGAGTACATATATTTAACGTTTTTTGCATTTCTAAAAGCCTGCAACATAATAAAACAAAAAAACATTCCAGGTGTATGAATGTCTTTCATTGGCACTGTATCAAAAAGAAAAGCGGAGAGGTTTACAAAATAGGTTGTGAGACTCAAATGTCTCAACAAATGATGCACTTTTGAAGCATTTCAGGGCATTGTCTTTGTTGCTGGTGCTCGTCTATTTCTATCAGCAAAAATGACTTTGCCAAGTCCTTGTATGAGTTCTCATCAGTGTTGGACAGATTCCATCTACAAGCATGTCAGTGTAGGCGTCTGCTTTATTTTCCAAAATACATTTGGTTGAGTTAGGTCAATTACTCGCACCGGAGCTAAAAGAAGGTCCTGGTGCTTTTCCCATGAGAGACACAGGACTTGAAGCTGGACTCGCTGTTTGTTATACTGTAAATATGTGAGCATGGCTGTGGTAGAGCAAAATACTGGAAGTAAAAACAGACCCTGTGTTGATACAACGTCAGCCTCTTGTCTTACCACACAGGCAGCTACGCCTGCACACCAGCACTTAAACGCCAGGGACCAGAGGGCAAGATGACAGACATGGTTTCTATGTAGAGAACTGGAAAACTGGCATGAACAGGCAGTTCATGCCAATTTTACAAGACCTAGAGTGTGCAACAGTAAGGTGTAGTTGCAGCAGTTCTCATTCTAAAATGTATTACATTTTTAAATAAAAAATACTGATTCTCAACAGGTGGGTGCTGACAGACCAGTCAGTAACTTATCCGTTTCGTTTTGCAGCCATGTCTGCAGAATGTGGCTTTGCATGAATGTCAGATGAAGTCCCAAAGGCTTTAAATGTTCCTCTCAAGTCTGAGTATATTCATTATCTGATCATTACAACAACATTACAATATCTGATTTAGCAAAAGCACCGACAAAACCCGGTCTCTTCACTGGTCATGATGTTTGGACTTACTGCTGATGTAAGTTTAGTATCTCTCAACTCTTTGTTAAGAGACCAGCAATAAAACCCTTCTTGCTGATCAGCTTTTTTTGTTTCCTCTCGTATTCTCACAATTTGTCTTTAGTGATGAGCTCCACGTTTTTGAGGCTGGAAGGACTCCTATCCAGCACCATAATGTTTTGCTCCTTCCACAGGTTCTCTATCAGATTCAAGCCTGGACAAAATATTTTCACTTCCACGACAGAAATACACTTATAAGAAAAATGTTGATTAAATTAAAGATTACTTTTAAGCTAAATCTGCCACAGGTATGAATAATTCTGGGCATGACTGTACCTGGTCAAAAAATATGCAAATGTTTACAGTTGAATGCAAGTTTAATTCCTTATTGTGGCTTTATTTAGCTATGACAAAATCATGGATTTACAGAGCTTTGCAAAAATATTCACATCCCTAATACCTGAAGGGCATGGTTTTACAAATAAGGGTAAGGGTTAGGGAAATCGTGGCATCCGTTCGTATTCAGCCTCTGCTTCAGTCACAGCTGCAAGTCTTTTTAGGGTATGTGTCTACCAGCTTTGTGCAACACAAGACAGAGCTTTTGGGTGGCACTACGTTTTACTGAGCAGTATGTAGCAAAGAGGCATGAATGAAATTGCTGGCCACTGTTTTGCATTTTTTTTGGTTGTAAATATTTCTAAAATCCACTGAAGTTGTGACTAAATCTTTCATCTCAGCACCGTATTGTAAAGGCTCATTGCAGAAAATCCCAGAAATGGGCATGCTTGTTGGTGAGAGAAAAGGATAAAGCATCACAGTCACATTGGATCGGCCTCACCGAGCTTGTAGTGAAAGTCAGAGGAGATAAATAGAAACGGAGAAGCCATAGACTCATCAGCAGTGCCAGCAACGCTCTACCAGGTCACGTCATGCTGTTACTGTAATGACTATATTTATCAACGTCAGCGCTGACGGTGGGGAAGTCAGAGGCAACGTGGACCGGCTGGATCAGGTCACACTGCAGCTGAAAGATCGTTTTTCTTCCACCTGTGACACAGGTCAGATGTTTGATCAGAATATCTGTGTTTCGACTCCTTTTCTCAATCTTGATCCAAAATGTCAAACCAGTTTCATATCAATTTGAATGCGGGAAAAAGGATGAAAGAATTGAGTCGCATAAAAGAGGGAGCGTATAATGTAATGACATGTTGTCATCTATGTGTGACGTCTGTGCGATTTACAGCCATAACATGCAATAATATCATGGGCAGAATCAGTGCACACAGCTGTCTAAGCTGGTGCCTGTATTTAATTCCAAAAAATCTATCTATCTATCTATCTATCTATCTATCTATCTATCTATCTATCTATCTATCTATCTATCTATCTATCTATCTATCTATCTATCTATCTATCTATCTATCTATCTATCTATCTATCTATCTATCTATCTATCTATCTATCTATCTATCTATCTATCTATCTATCTATCTATCATTCATTCATTACTGGAATCAGTGTCAGCAAGGCAACAGGAAACACACTCATAACCCTCAGACACAAAGCTGGTGACATGTTCATAATGCTTCAAACCATCAGTCCCCCCTGAAGTGAGAAGGTTTTTTTCAAAGCATGACCTCATGGGATTTCCTTCCCCATGCTCTTAGTGATTTCAGGAGTGATGTTATATGTTTAAATGATTCCCCACGATTTCATCACGCATTCCTTTAGTGGGGCCTCAGTGGAGTTCAGGAGGCAACCAGGTCATCCGGTTTCCCGTCTCTCACACGCATGACGTGCCAACGCAAACATACCCTCATGCACTGTGGGCACAAGTTGTCAAAGGGAACGTTGAAATGCCCTCTTGGTTTGTTTTGAGTGGATTTAGGGTCAGTAAAGACAAGGTTGGTTGTTGCCAGTCAGGTGACACAGCATGACTAGACCTTATGGTGGTGAGTGTGTACTGTACTGAGTGTGTAATGTTCTCGCTGAGCGAGAACATTTTTGGCTCATTTTTCTAGTGAAGTGAGGACCTTTTTTTGCTCCTCACTTTTTTCTGGGCTAGGAGTTTTTCAATTAGGTTTAGGTTAGGGTTAGGACATAGAAAGGCTTGAAAGTGAATGGAAGTCAAGGATGTGTGTGTGTGTGTGTGTGTGTGTGTGTGTGTGTGTGTGTGTGTGTGTGTGTGTGTGTGTGTGTGTGTGTGTGTGTGTGTGTGTGTGTGTGTGTGAGAGAGGCCTACTTGTTTGAGGATGGGTATCAGTTTGAATGCCGTGCAAAAGTATTCATATCCGATGAGTTTTTACATATTTTGTTACTTTACAACCAAAAACATCAATGTCATCTATTGGGATTTTAGACAGCAAAGCAAGTGTTGTGCAGCAGAAGGGAAAAGGAACCATTGTTTTCTTTTTTTCTTAAAATTTTAAAAGCATAGCAAGCATTCAAGTTCACCCCCTTTGCGCTCATACCCCTAAATATAAATTCATTGCCGCCAATCGCCTTCAGAAGTCACAGAACTAGTAGAGTTTCTGTGTGTAATCTAATCTCTGTATAAATACTATTGTTCTGAAAAGGCCTCAGAAGACTGGGTATCTAGCTAAACTAGCTATAATGCTTAATGCTGGGGACAGACAGCATTAATCAGAGGAGCAATCAAGAAGCCCATGATAACTCTGAAGGAGTTTCAGATATCCACAGTTCATGTGAGAGAATCTGGCTGCATGATAACTTATTGATTGTGCACTCCACACATCTGGACTTTATGGAAGAATGGCAAGATGAAAGTCATTGTTGAAAGAAAGCCGCAAGGAACCTTGTTGCAGTTTTCCACAACCCATGTAGGGGACAACAGAAAGATAGGGAAGAAGGTGCTCTGGTCAGATGAGATCAAAATCAAACGTTTTGGCCAAAACAACACGCAGTTCCTACTTTGAATCATAGCAGAGGCAGTATTATGCTGAAATCCTTTCCTTACCAGGGACCAGTTGGAGTTCATGAAAAGATAGAGAGAAACAATTACAGGATAATCCTGGAAGAAAACCTGTTAGAGGGGATAAAAGACTCAAGACCAGGAAAGAGGTTCATGTTAAAGAAAACCACCCTAAAAACGTGGAAAATTAAAGGTGTATGAATGCTTTCACAAGCCACTCTAGCCCTTTATGAGTGCTACATTTTTGGTCACATGCTTAGTGTACATGTTTATGAAATGCTAGAGGGAAAACAGGAAACACAATTGTACAGTGTTGGACAGCCTTACGGACCAGATGTACTGAGTTCATGTCCTGTGGGGTCACTTGTTTTCACAGAGACAAGGCTGAATGCGCTGTACACAAGGACGTGGTTTGGCAAAAACAACCCGGACATTTCTGCCCTTTACGCAGCTTTTAGTCTGCTGTATTTCGTTCACTCTGAAATACCTGAAAACGATTAAATCAAAAACACATTCCAGTCCAGGTCAACACACGAGGCAAAAGTCTTGAGTCATCCATTATTTCTGCACTACATTTTGCTTCCAGGTAGAGAGACTGTCTTGCAAACGTGTAATTTGTCTACAGGCTTTCTTGGAAAAGGTAGGGAAGTCTGTGGAGGGAACAGGGGTTCAAATCTGTATTTTGGAGAGCATTGGTTATATCAGGCTTGTATGCAGCTGCTCGGCCAGAGAAACGTCCCATTAACCTCTCTACTCTCTCTATTCTTGAGCTAATCTGAAGGCCAGATGAAGTGTGGAGGTCAGGAGCTATGTACGTAGCGAAAGTTGTTAACCTCTGGAGACTATTTGCCTCATAATTGCTAACCTTGCTCTGTGATTTTATGTGGAGTTCAAAGCTGATTTGCTGTTGTTCTCAGTCACTTTCACTTGGTTATAATACCACTGATAGTTGAAAGCGAAATAAAAATAAGACGGAAATTTCATAACTGAACTTGTAGCTGAAATGGCATCCTGTCAGGGTACCACCATGGACCTCAATGAGCCCCTGAGGATGACCCACTCTTTCACAGATGTTTGTAGAAGCCGTCCGCATGTCTTCGTGCTGGAGTTTATACACCTGTGGCTGTTAAAGGGGTTTGAACATCCGAATGCAAGGATTTAATGTAAGGTCTACACATAACAGACAACTTAACAAAGAGTCAAGTTTGGAATTAATACAGGTGCTCATAAGTATAAAAGAAACAGAAAAGGCCTTAAGAAAATAATAGAAGACCACTTTAGAAAAATAAAACCTGGTTGTGTTACCATGGAAAAAACAATAGTTTATATATTAAAACATGAAAATACTCTTGCATATTCCTTTTTAAGTTTCTCTGACATAACCAGCCATTGAGGTAAAGACCGGAGAAAAGGAGAAACAAACAGAATATGTAGGGTAAAATATAAATATAGTTCATTCACAGCAATTTATCAGTGTAAATGATACTACTTAGGACAACTATTCATCTCTTTTCACCAAAGTAACACCGGTAGCAGGATTAAACTGGCTCCTGCCTCTCTGCTGGGTCCTGTATCCAGCAGTAGCTGACATTTTGAGGGGAATACGCCCAGTAGGGAGCAAGAGCCAGCTGAGACATAATCCTCTCCAGTCCTCCCTATTGGTACCGACCCAAACAGAAACACATGCTAAAGGGAAAAAGTACCAGATTTAAAATTTAAACTCTTGGTATTGGAATTTTAAAAATAGGTCTTGAAAGATTGTATTAAACCTTTTAAGATTGCTCTTATTTTACTACAATATTGACATATGTGATAAAATGGTGACTTTTAAAGAGTCAAACAATATCAAAATGGATTAAATTTGACTGTGCTGTATTCTAATAAGGATAAGATGGAGTGCATACAACTGAATTTGAATCGGTCTACTTTATATCATAAAACTATATATTTGATTGTCTCACTAAGTCGATCCTCGTTCCACTGGTGTTATGGTCTGGTTTTCATTTTGATCATTTGCATTAATGATTGCGCTTCTGTGCCATTATTGTTAATATGGTGTTTGTTCATTCCTTTGTTCTGGTTCATTCTATTCTACATTTAGATTTTTCTGTTAGAGCCATTCCTGTGTTCCTTCCTCTATGCCCCTGTTCTCTTTCTCTCTCAGCCCTCTGCCCTCACTGTCCCCAGCTCATTTCTCACCTGATTCCTCCCTGATGCAGCCCATCAAGGTTTATCAGGAGGAGCTTAAGAGGAGCGGGTTTCCATGAGGCAGATGCCCGATTGATTCTACTCAGAGTGGTAATCAGACATCCTATCTTTGTTCGTGACCTTCCTATGTCCCTTTCACTTGCGTTCTCCCTTGCAGATATCCTTGTCTCCTGTCCCTGGTTCCATTCAGGACCTCAGTCCACTGAATCATAGTCTTCCGAGTTGTTTTCTTTTGTGGGTCCCCTGGACCTGCTGCCAGAACTCCCCCAACACTGCACACATGCCTGTTCTTCCTCCAGTGCTCTACAGCCATCACCACCTCAGTCTGCAAACAAGGGAGCAATACCAACAATACCACTGGCCACAGTCTTCCAACCTTAGTCCTTTCGGATGTACTCACCTAACTCACCAAATAGTAGGAATTGGTTTTCTCTTCTTTATCATTGTCATTAGTTACTGAACTCTTCAGCTCTCTGTTAACACTTACCTCTCTTCCTCGTTTCCTTCCTGCATCCATTTCCAGAACCCTCGAATAAGTATTCACTTGGCTGTTTGTATCAATAAACCATCTTCCTTCCTAAGTTGTCCATAGTTGTTGCCTGTACAAGGGTCTTAGTGAATGCCAACATGACCATTTCTGGATATGAAATGAAGATGTTTGTCTTATAAAGTGGTTTGAGATGATATAGTCGATTGGTAGTCTATAAATTAACTGGCAAACTTGTCTCAAAGATGGTAAATGTAAGTCATGACCTTCCACTATGCTACTGATGTATATCCCATGGTTATTTGATTGCAGTCTATTTGCATTACTCTATGAATGTCTGGTTACAGAAAAAAGTGAACAGAAACTCAAAGTGATGGTTCAACATTTTTTAAGTCAGCGGCTCTTTCAAGAGTGGCCAAAAGCGAAGTGGACCTCTATCATTTCAAAACAACTAAAATCTCACAAACACCACAGCGGTTAATGTAAAAGCTATTGGATGCTTATTTACAAGTCAAGACCCGGTGTCGTCAGCCGCAGAAAAACCTGTTATGATTCTGCCCTGTCTTCCCTGTGGTCCCTCTACATCTGTTGTTTTTTGGGTCAGCCTGCTATTTTCCGCTTTCTGCTCCGCTAATGGCAGGAGCAGCTGCACCTGTTGGGCCTCATCACCTGCATTCATTCCACCTGCGACTCTGACAATATGTACCTGCCTCTCACAGCCAGTCTGCCAGATTGTTGTAAGCCGTGTGGTGAGATAGATGTCCAGCGTTCCTGCCTTGCAAAGTTTATTCTCATGTTCTTGTTTTATTTTCTGGATTTCCTTGTCTCGCCCTGCACCCGTCGGACTTCTCATTGGCTCCTGTTTTCCGCACCGAAGTGCTGTTCATCTATTTAATAAACCTTTTAAAACGCAACTTCATATCCAGCTTGTATATCGGGTTTTCGGATTTTCTGAGCTTAACAATACAGTATGCTTAAACAAGATGTTTACTGGGCAGAAAGAGGAACTAGGAAACATGGAGCCTCCACTCAGCAGGACCCTCCCACACAACCCCTTGTGCCAGCCACAGTGATGACCTTTGGCTGTACAACAATTAGCCACCCTGTTTACAGACATTACTAACAAAGGAGCAGAAAGGAAAAACATACAAAATGTCATATATTCAGCTAATGGGTCATGCCATGGTATTGTTCTACGATTTGGTTTACTTGAATAAAAAAAGTTATTGTAGCCCTGATAATGATAAAATGCAACCTTTTTGTTAAGACTGCATGTATGAGGAAAATGGTGAAAAGGGAAGAAAGATAATTGAGTGAAAACCAATGAACCGAGTCTATAGGGTCAAAAGGTGAGGAACACGCTGCAGGACACATTCCCAGACTGGCAAATCGCCTTGTGGCCTTTGTTACGGGAAGCTAATGCTTCCACGGCAACCGAAATGTCAGCCACCAGAAAGTAGGAGAATTAAAGGTGCTAAGTCACAGTATGTCCTCTTTCCTCGTCAACAACAGTAGATGTGCACATCTACTGTACAAGTCCATAAAAAGGCATGTGCACAAAGAAACCAAACAGAAATAATGTGTCTACCATTTGACAAAAAAGGAGGAAAACAAAAGCCCTGAACCAGGGTTGAGCAAATAATTTTGACCAAAAAGCAATATGAGTAACAATGACTACTACAGTCGTGGGGAAAAAAAAAGTTATTTAATTTCTTGTTCATTTTAATGTTCGGTACCACTAAAGGCACATTTGTTTGAGCAAATTTAATAACAGCAAAAATAGCTCATAAGGGTTCATCTAAAAAGCTGACATCTCACCGTTTTCTTGATAATAACCAAAACCAAAACTTAAATTCTTACATCTATAGGATTGCACTGCCAAAAACAGGGCTTTTAGGCCTTCCATGTTTGTTTTAGTCACATGATACACACAGGAGTTAGTACTTAATTGATTTTTCAAGGCTGCACTTAATGCCAAATTATTGGTTGAACTACAATATTCCAAAAGTATATTTGATATTAGACTCTAAATATGGTTATTAGCAGCTGGTAATGTTGTTATTGTGACTTAATATGAAAATACGACTCTCTATACTGACAACTGAGCAACTAGTGCACCAAAGTTTTTAAATACTCATTTGTGTTTTGTAAAAAAGGTTTTGGCTTATGTGCTACAGTATATATGATAAACATTTTGGACAGTAAGAGAATTTCAATCTGCTTCAATCTACTTGTAAAGACTAAAAATCTCTCAGCGGTTGATATTTTTTACGAGGAGATGTAACTTTATCGCATTGTTGAGGTTTGCAAATCTGAAAAGTCTAGTATTTATCCCATCTGTAATGGGCTAGCATACTCAAAAATACCGAGGTTACAGGATGGAATATCCAAACAGGCACACTTTAGCCACTTCTTTTACAAAGTAATAAAGCTCAGTCCGATCGGGTGGGGGAGCAAATTTGAACATATGTTGTCATGTTTTGCCACATATTCTCAAACGGATTTTGGTCTGGATTTAGACTGGGTCAATTTAACACATGCATACACTCTTCTCTTGTCTCTCTGGCTGTTTTTGATTGTTGTGATAAACCTCAACCCCGGTCTCAAGTGTTCTACATCTCCGGAGATTCTTCTGCCAATTAATTAACCTATATTTAGCATTTTCTGTGAACTGATTAACTCTGAGTAGCTTCCCCGTCCCAGGAGCAAAAAAGCATCCCCACAGCATCATGCTGCCATCACCATGTTCAAGGAGGGGATGTTGTGTTCAGTGCCCCTGAACACAACACTTCCAAAACGATTGCTTGTTGCACTTTTACTAATTTCTAACAGAAAGGTGGCAAAAAAGGTGACGGTCCCATCATTTTTGGTGCTGCAGTTATGACACTGAGGTGCAAGTCCATGACATAACCCGTAGTGTCCCACTCCTCCTGTCATGGATGCTTGTAACCTGCACACTCAAACCCTTAAGGTACTTCCACTAGGTGCACACTTCATAGAAGTGCGTAGGGTTTAATGTGAGTATTGGGACAGGGTAAGTGTTTCTGACTTCTTTTGTCTGGCTACTCCTTGGTAAATGGCAGATTAGTAGTTGCCCATTCAACAAGTGGGCTGCATGGGGGCCGAGGATCTCTGTACCTTCTCTGAGAGTTACCATCCACCTTTGGACTGTTTTGCTGACGACTGTGCTCCTTACTGGGCCTGTCAGTTTAGGAGGATGGCCGTCTTGGTAGGTTTGCAGTTGTGCCGCACTGTTTCCATTGAATAATTACTCACGGGATGTTCCAAGCTTTGGCCATTGTTTCAAAACCTAAACCTGTTTAAGACTTCTCCACAACTTTATCCCTGACCTGTCTGCTGTTCATTCATCTTCATGGTCTTTGTTATCTATTGTTCTCTGATAAATCTTTAAAACATTCACAGAACAGTTGGTTTTATAGTCAGATAAATGTTATTTTTTGGGAAAATAAAGTCTATCATAATGACCCAAATTGTTCAAGTCCTTCTTTCTCACAAAATGTAGCTTAATAAGTTCTGAGTGAGAAAAGTTATCAGTTAGCAGGGAAAGTAAAACAAATAGAAACCATTCGACTAACCCCCTTCTTATCGACTGACTTAGTAAGACAACATGGGGAGAACACAGTTATTTATAGATGAGACTTGGAGAGTGGGAAGTGCTCCCATCGGGAACACTGTGTCTATTTATGCTGCATTGCCAAAAGAGCAACAACACTGAAGTCATGTCTTATATCTCACAGCTAAATGCATGCATTGATTTGTCATTTTATTTTCTTTGCAATTTAAGAGGAACAAACAGCGATATGTTTCTGAGGTTATAGGTACACAAGTCCAGTCTACACACTTTAAATTTCAGAAGATATAGTAAAGCGGCATAGGTTCAATGCGGGATGAATAATTTGAATTGTAGATGGTGCCTTTCCATGCTGAGTTTGGGTGCATCGGTTCAGCTTCCACCAACGTCCAAAAACATGCACAGTGGTTGATTAGGCGGCTATACATTCTTCTAAAACTGTGCCATGGGTTTCCCAGCTCTCGCATTTTGAAAGTTGGACATAGGCAACAGCCTCCCTGCAACCCTAGAAGAACCACAGTATGAAGGTATAGAAGATGGATGGATGGATGGCACTTTGAGTTGCATGATCTCATGCAAACTGCCAGGTAGAACTGTATCATCTAGATTTAATAAAAGGAGAAAGGTCTTTAAAGAGAAACCTTCTTGCATCAGGTCCAACCTTTCAAACACTACAAAAAGAATGAACTTGACTTTTTGTTGTTGCATGTCTGGTTTTAAGAGGGATCTCAACAAAAACTAGCTGTTTTGTTCTTAATCTGGTTAGAAGAGGTTGGAAAACGGATTTGCATCTAAATTCTTTGGCCACAATCTACAGTTAGTGGATCCATTGATAATCAAACTGCACACCATGAAAGCTTAATTAGAATAAAAAAAAAATACAGCATATAGATCAGAATTAAATAATTGATGGGGGTGTGGGGGTTGGGTATTCCCAAGGGTTCATCTAACACCTGTCCAATCTCTAGGGACTCCTGTCATTTTTCCATCTTTAGTCTTTGATAAATTTGCAGTTGCCCCTCCATGATTCTGCTTTGTGCATCAAGCGGTCCAAGGGAGCCCATCTCCAAGTCCCTAGCCTGTTTCTTAGGATGCATGATGGTGATGGCCTGCTTCAGCCTTCAAAAGCCATTCCTGTTTCTGAAGAACCCCAGAAGGTTCTGCCTCTCCCTTCCGGTCCAGTGCCTGTCTCCACGACAGTCCAAGAGATGATGCCTGATTTTCCATCAGGTAACATCTCTCCCTGCTGTTGTTCCTATTCTTTGATATTCTGTCAGGATCTATACCAGACATGGGGACAGTGAGAGTTCATTCAAGAGGCTTAATATGTTACTGGTGTGCAAAAGTAGTGCAAACACTGATAGTGCAAAGTTAATTTAATTAAATTGTGCACCTTAAATGTTGACATGCTAGCATCATGCAGGTATTGTACATTTGTTTGCTCCCCATCCATTATGCAAAATTCCTATTCCACCACCTCCACAAGATGCTCTACTGGATCGATAGCTGATGACTGTGGGGGCCATTAATTGAAATTATGTTCATGAAATTCCTGTGGAAATTCTCAGTTATCCAGGTCATTGAAATAGCAAACAGGCTTAAATCGGAGGAAACCAGACTTTTGCTCAGTTTTTCTGAAAACGTTTCCACACCTATCCTGGAGTCTTTGTCAATTTGGGTGGCTCGCACCTGCGTTGACAACCAATAGCAACCTGACAGAAAATGTGACATGAAAAAATCTCTCATAAAATAAAATTCCTACAAGCTGCCTAAACTGCTGATACAAGCTAGGATGGATTCACAATTCATTTTGTTTAGAGACTTAGACTTAGACTTAGACAACTTTATTTGTCATTTTGTATGCATATGAGTGCGTACAGAACGAAATTTCGTTTTGTTTACTACTTTGTGCAGGTGTTCACATAGAATAAGATTTAAAAACATTCAAATTATAGGTTGGAACTTTACAAAACATGTAAAATGTCAAGAGTGTTGATGCTTTTGCAAGGCGCTGTACTTCCAGCTCTGCATAACAAGGTGTCAGGACCTGGAACAAGTTAACAGCCACAGGAAACAAATGTTATTTCATGCTACTTTCTGGACACCTCAAAGCATGCAGACAGCATTAAGACAATAATACAATTAGTTTTTATATTAGCTTTATTTTCCATGATCAACAGTTAAAAATATACCTGTTAATTTTGCACATTTGTAGTTCATAAAAACTAATAACCTTTCCCAAACAGAAGAAATTTTACGACAGCACAATAACACGTAAACAGATAAAGATGATACAACATGCCTCACAATTATGCTCAGGTGTGCAGTGAGAGCAATGGACGTAAACAAAAGAATGAAAAAACAGCCATTGTTTTTCTCTGTGATTCGCTGCAGTTGTTATTTGTGTGATTCTTAGGTGGCCCTGGAACAATCAGTGCTCAGGGCAGATTTCCTTGTCATCTTGTCTGGAACATCCAGGCACCGAAATTAAATCTGATGTTCAGCTCCTGTGAATTTAATGGGCGGTGTTGTGAAGTTCCTTTTATTTTGTACACAATGTTCCAATCGACAAACTTCATATCCATGAACCGATGCGCTCTGCACAGTGTAGCACATTTAAACCATGTACTGCCACAACAGAAGGATAGCCCGTTACACGGTTTCCTGCAATCAATACAAGCCCGCCCTCGTTGCCTCGGTCCTCTTACAAAGACTAATTCCTAAATGCGTCCTTTTTTTTTACAGAAACGTGAATCGCTGTAACGAGTTGCTAAAGCAGACATGAATACAGCTGTGGTGTATAACATGGTTTTTCATCAGTATTTCAAATTAAGAGTTGTTAAACGCAAAGAAAGACCAAAGTGAAGGACAAAACAAAGTTGGGGCGGTCATGGTTACCCTGATTGATGTAATTGGTGAAGAACTGAGGTAAGCACATGCTGATGTGAATTTGCTCTGACACGTTGAACTCCGGCCACGTCACAGAGGAATCTTGTCGGAGTTGGTGAAGACTACTACACTGGCATTACTCCTGTTTTTTCCTCATCTCTTTCCACCTCTCCTCTTTTATAAATAAAATTTGCATCATAATGCAAGTATAACCATTACAGTATGCCGTGCGGATCAATATGTGGTGTTTTATGTGCTGTTTGGGGCTAATATTGCTTATCCCCACCGTGCGGGCATATGTACCAGCACTTTCCTTGGCCTCACCTGACAATGTGGTGCAAGCCGTTCTTCATTCAATGAAGGCGGTGAAGTGAGCAATGCTGCACTGTCCTGGTATTTCTGTAAGAGCAAATCTGAATACACCAACAGTTTCCCGGCATACGATGCATGACAATCTTGACTCAAACCGTAAATCTAAATTTACCTGCACTCTAAACTTTACTTGAGGAGATGAAGAGATTATGTCTGTCCTCTAAGACCTCATTAGCTCTGCTGAGCGGTGCCGCCTGTCACACCACACTCTGTAAAGGGTCCCAGGTCATATGGTGGTTTGAATAATTATCAACATTTTGAAAATTGGTAATGCTAGAAAAACACAAACCTAAACATGTTTTAAATTTAGATTGTTTTTATTTAACAAAGTGGACTGTCCCCACTGGGTTGGGCGTCAGTCTCCGCCTCAAGAAGAGGAGTTTAAGGTTCTTGGTGTCTCGTTCACAAGTGACGGCAGGATGGAGCGAGGGATGGGCAGATGGGTAGGGGCTGCATCCGCAGGGATCCCGGATACAGAATTACAGAGCAGACTGTACTTGTTGATGAAGCCTAGGTCCTTCAGGGTTTGCAGCAAGATGCTGCTATAAGTCTGTTGTGGAGAGTGTGATCTCCTCTGCCATCATCTCTTGGCATAGCAGCATCAGAGCCAGTGACTTAAAAAAGCTCAACAAGCTACAGTACCGTTCAAAAGTTTGGGGTGACATTGAAATGTCCTTATTTTTGAAGGAAAAGCACTGTACTTTTCAATGAAGATAACTTTAAAAAAGTCTTAACTTTAAAGAAATACACTCTATACATTTCTAATGTGGTAAATGACTATTCTAGCTGCAAATGTCTGGTTTTTGGTGCAATTTCTACATAGGTGTATAGAGGCCCATTTCCAGCAACTATCACTCCAGTGTTCTAATGGTACAATGTGTTTGCTCATTGGCTAAGAAGGCTAATTGATGATTAGAAAACCCTTGTGCAATCATGTTCACACGTCTGAAAACAGTTTAGCTCGTTACAGAAGCTACAAAACTGACCTTCCTTTTAGCAGATTGAGTTTCTGGAGCATCACCTTTGTGGGGTCAATTAAACGCTCAAAATGGCCAGAAAAAGAGAACTTTCATCTGAAACTGGACAGTCTATTCTTGTTCTTAGAAATGAAGGCTATTCCATGCGAGAAATTGCTAAGAAATTGAAGATTTCCTACAACGGTGTTTACTACTCCCTTCAGAGGACAGCACAAACAGGTTCTAACCAGAGTAGAAAAAGAAGTGGGAGGCCGCGTTGCACAACTGAGCAAGAAGATAAGTACATTAGAGTCTCTAGTTTGAGAAACAGACGCCTCACAGGTCCCCAACTGGCATCTTCATTAAATAGTACCCGCAAAACACCAGTGTCAACATCTACAGTGAAGAGGCGGCTGCGGGATTCTGGGCTTCACGGCAGAGTGGCAAAGAAAAAGCCATATCTGAGACTGGCCAATAAAAGAAAAAGATTAAGATGGGCAAAAGAACACAGACATTGGACAGAGGAAGACTGGAAAAAAGTGTTGTGGACGGATCAATCCAAGTTTGAGGTGTTTGGATCACAAAGAAGAACGCTTGTGAGACGCAGAACAAATGAAAAGATGCTGGAAGAATGCCTGACGCCATCTGTTAAGCATGGTGGAGGTAATGTGATGGTCTGGGGTTGCTTTGGTGCTGGTAAGGTGGGAGATTTGTACAGGGTAAAAGGGATTCTGAATAAGGAAGGCTATCACTCCATTTTGCAACGCCATGCCATACCCAGTGGACAGCGCTTGATTGGAGCCAATTTCATCCTACAACAGGACAATGACCCTAAACACACCTCCATATTGTGCAAGAACTATTTAGAGCAGAAGCAGGCAGCTGGTATTCTATCGGTAATGGAGTGGCCAGCGCAGTCACCAGATCTGAACCCCACTGAGCTGTTGTGGGAGCAGCTTGACCGTATGGTACGCAAGAAGTGCCCATCCAACCAATCCAACTTGTTGGAGCTGCTTCTGGAAGCGTGGGGTGCAATTTCTCCAGATTACCTCAACAAATTAACAACTAGAATGCCAAAGGTCTGCCATGCTGTAATTGCTGCAAATGGAGGATTCTTTGACGAAAGCAAAGTTTGATGTAAAAAAAATCTTATTTAAAATACAAATCATTATTTCTAACCTTGTCAATGTCTTGCCTCTATTTTGTATTCATTTCACAACGTATGGTGGTGAATAAGTGTGACTTTTCATGGAAAACACAAAATTGTTTGGGTGACCCCAAACCTTTGAACGGTAGTGTACTTTTGCAAAGCATTGCATGTAAAAAGTGACACTGTGCAAAAGGTGCAATAGAAGTTTACTTGGCTTAGTGCTTTAAGACATTAAAACAAAGGATTAGTTCAACAAAAGACAGTTTCTAATCTGTATTTAAAATAACGAATGAGTTCACTAATTTAAAGGAGAAATATAATGCAAAATCAAAATTATTAGCCCTTAAATACATTTTGTTATGTACTTGGAGACTCTAGAAGTGCAGCAAATCCTAATGTATTTTGTCCAGGAGCTGCATAGATATCTTTATATTCGGCTTGGGTCATATTTCTCAACCCGTTCAGTTTACTGTTTTCTATTACATGCTTTGACCAATTTCGTCACAGTATTTGCTGCGGAACTGCTGAACAAGGTCACGGACATCCAGCTTACCAGACTCTGGAATCTGCCATTTTTTTTCTGTCTGAGCGATATTGTAGTCCAAGATGAAGGATGCTGACAGTACAAGTGGACTTCAGTCTTCTGGCATACTTCAAAAATGGCCGACCGGGGTGAAGTGGAACGCTCTGCGACCTGGCTGCCTCCGTTAGATTTAAAGAGATGGCAGCAAAACAGTTGCTATCAGACACACACCAGAACAGGGGTAAAAAGGAGGAATGTGGGGGTAACTTAACAAGGAATTCAGACCAAATCCTTGCAGTTTCATTTTATTTAGACTGCAACTGAATGATTTCAATGTGAAAAGGAAGAATTGAAAAGCATGATATGTCCCCTTTAACATATGGATCTGTAGCTAAAAAGTGAGTACAATTATGTGAGTATGACTACCACAGTGGATCAGCGTGTGGTGGCTGGGTGAAAATGCTGATTGCATATAGTACGTTGTGCACTACTATCCTCAGCACTGCAACTAGCAACTGCATATCGTCAACACTTTACAATGACTAAAAACAAGGACTAATATCTCTGTTTATTTTCGTTGGTCATAAAAGTTATTTAAAAAAAAACACTAGGAAGTGTTTAAGTTTATGACACTATTGGACAAGATTGTAAATCAGAATTTTTGTTTGCACAAAACTGTACCAAAATAATTAAAAACCCTTTTATCTGTATTTTTTATTAATAAACCCATTCTGTTGAGTATTAGACTCTGCCGCACCTCTGTCTGTAAAAGTCAGTGAAATGCAAATAAATTTCTTGGTCACCCACATGATTTTTAGCAATCTTTCCTGCTGCTGTCAACACCAGCGTTGGCTGTTAAGCTGCGGGTATAAACCCTATTTGAGCTGTATCGCAGTTTGCTCGTGACAGCTTTTCCTTTAATAGGTAGAGTTAAGAAGCTGTTTAAATGAGCTTCAGTTTCAAAACAACCTTCTCAACTTCCAGGAGCTGAGAGCAGTTACATCACACCTCAACCATAAACATGCCAGGAGATCGTTTTGTTGTGACGAAAAGTTCAGACCGTAGCAGTGCGCGTGCTGCAAGCGGCTATTTATAAACCGCACTGAGAGGCCAAGGGAACGACTGGACCCCTACCAGCAGTTTGAGGTCATGTATCCAGGGCCCTAAAACCTGACTGGATAAACTTTGTATCTGCAGACCTCGATCTCGTCAAAGGGTTCAAGTTTTTTAGTTTTTGTTTACTGTCCAAAGTTGCAAGAATTTGCAAAAACTGAAATTTCCATTTTCTTTTTTTAACTTGGCCATGGGACAGCCTAGTCCATAATGGATGCTCCAAGCCATTGAAAGTGATCCTCAGAGGTTTCCTACAGTAACCTCTAGGTCATTTGATATGCTTCAGTGATTTCTCAACTATTTCTTCCCCTGCTTTTGGAGAAGATAAACACTGCAGATCGTTAATCAAACCAACTAAATCTTACTTCTTCCTTTTACTTCACTTCTGGCTCCTATTTCATGCCTTTAATTAGCGATTTATGTAAAAAATAAAATAAAATAATACATTCTCTGGTTTGCTGTTGTATTTAATGGCAGCAAGCTTTCTTCCATTATTCTAAACAGTCAAACAAGTTCTGCTAAAAGAATTTAATTACATTAATTTTCAAACACTTTTTGTTGTCTTTGAACTTTTTAAACGTATGGTCCCCAAAATGTGCAAAAATTCCTTTAATTTATCAATATCAATTTCTGATATAAGCATAATAAACAAGCCCATTTACCAAGGTTATAGGTTTTCATTGTGATTGCATAGTTTCTCCACTCCCACAGGTCGGGTTGTGGGGGCATGTTTTATGCTCACTGTATTCTGAAAACAGTACATTCAGATTTCAGCCTATTTACATGACAAACTTCTTTTTTTAATCCCTAACCTTATGGGTTCTTCTAAGCAGAGTTTTGACCACTCAGGCAAAACATCGCCTGCTTGGTTTCAATTTGTATTTTATGTACATACACTGTTAGTCTTTTTAAAGACTTAAAAAGACTTTAGAAACATTCTGTCCAGGGGTGATGCTGAAAAACTAGTCCATGCATTTGTTACTTCAAGGCTGGACTATTGTAATTCTTTACTATCAGGAAGTCCATAAAATGCAGTTCAAAGTCTTCAGCTGATCCAAAATGCTACAGCAAGAGTTCTGATGAAAATCAACAAGAGGGATCATATTTCTCCTATTTTAGCTTCCCTTCATTGGCTTCCTGTTAAATCAAGAATAGAATTTAAAATTTTTCTGCTCACGTATAAAGCCCTTAATAATCAAGCTCCATCATATATCAGAGCTCTGATTACCCCATATGTTCCTAACAGAGCACTTCGCTCTCAGACTGCAGGTCTGCTGGTGGTTCCTAGAGTCTCTAAAAGTAGAATGGGAGGCAGATCCTTTAGCTATCAGGCTCCTCTCCTGTGGAACCAACTCCCAGTTTTGGTCCGTGAGGCAGACACCCTGTCTACTTTTAAGACTAATCTTAAAACTTTCCTTTTTGACAAAGGTTATAAATAGAGTGGCTTATGTTACCCTGAGCTACCTCTATAATTATGCTGCTATAGGCTTAGGCCTTACTCTAAGGAGTTCTACTATTCTCCAGTTTTGCATTGCATTACATTGAAATGACTGTTGTCATTTCAGCTTATAACTTTTTGTTCTCTCTCTTTTTTTTTCTTCATAGTAGGTACACCTGGTCTGACGTTCTGTTGACTGTGAAATCATCCAGGGAGGACAGATCACCGACTATAACCATCTAATGTAGAACAGATTACTAGATCAATGTGTGCTTCTGTGCTTGTTTGTCTCTCTTGTTGTGTCTCTGCTCTGTCTTCTGTAACCCCAGTCGGTCGAGGCAGATGACCGTTCATACTGAGCCCGGTTCTGCCGGAGGTTTTTCCTTCCCGCTAACGGGTGTTTTTTCTTTCCACTGTCGCTCCATGCTTGCTCAGTATGAGGGATTGCTGCAAAGCCATGGACAATGCAGACGACTCTCCCTGTAGCTCTACGCTTCTCCAGGAGTGAATGCTGCTTGTCGGGACTTTGATGCAATCAACTGGTTCCCTTATATAGGAACATTTTTGACCAATCTGTATAATCTGACCCAATCTGTATAATATGATTGAATTTGACTTTGTAAAGTGCCTTGAGATGACATGTTTCATGATTTGGTGCTCTATAAATAAAATTGAATTGAAACATCAGAACTCAGTTTTATTTGCAGTCTTGATTTCTTTCAATCTCTTGAAAAATACTTTTAAGTACCATTTTTCTTTTAGCTTTCAAACCCCACTGACCTTTGCTGCTTTTTCATCCATCCGTCCCACCGCTGTGGACGAGCATTTTAAAAATATTTTATTCTGAGTTAATCTTTCAGATCAGTTACACCCGCAAAAGATGGATTAGGAAAGAGGCTTCTAAGAACGTGATCTTTATTAGCAAAAAGGAAAAAAGAATGTCTAAGTCTGTGGAGATAAAGTCATACCTTTGCATTAACAACACGGTTAATGCTGATCAGAGTTGGATGGAGTTTATATATATATATATATATATATATATATATATATATATATATATATATATATATATATATAGGTGACCCTAACCCTGATTCTTTTCTTCCCCCACTAAATCACAATAAATGGATTTTTCTATTCATGAGATAAAAACAGCAATGAAAAAATATTTGCTTTAAGTTTGTGGTGTTTTTCAGCATGGCTAGATCGTATGACTACAAATACTTGCAGAATACAGAAAAGATAAGGCAGAATGGAAAATAAATTAAGTTAACAGAATAAAACAAATCCTCTACTTAGGATGTCTATTAAGAAAAAAACCATGTTTCAGAGAGTATATCAAAACCTAGAAACAAACTAAGTGGTTGAAACAGTTTTATCACACAAAAAACTTTTTTTATTTTTCTACTACAGAAAACTACAGATGAAAACTTGAATTTTCAAAAAACAATTTTTTTTATTATTTAAGAATTTGCACATTTATCAAGAAAATCTGACAAAAACAAACTTATACAAACTAAGTAGGACTGCATAAAGCCTTACAGCCCAAGTGCTTCTCCTTCTTCATCTGCACAACCAACTGGTGAAATTTCCTTTAGCAGCCTTGAGTATCTGACCCGAAGGGGGAATCTACATTTGCTTTGCTGCAAATCTCATCTTTGTTCCTGCTCGGCGGCCCTCTGGCTCTGGGTGGATGGTCCTGAAGGTTAAGTTGATGCGGGGGCCCCTGTCATGGTACTCCTTTGCCACTTGATGCTGGTGAAGATAAAGAGACTAATCAGCAAAGTACCTCAAACGCTTGTATCACATGTTCACATGTAGCGTTTTCTCCAAACCCAGAAGGCTTAGCAGTCTGATAAAGTATCAGGAACATGGGCAGCTATCTGCGAATGTGCAACACTTATAAATTGACCGACAAATTCGAGGTCATAAATTTGATGTTAAACATTTTCTACTTATTTATTTTACTGTTAATAAGGTCTCCAAAAGCCACAATCAAAACACAGGATCAAAACTCAACCATTGTACATAATAAATAAACATGAGAAACAAACAAGAAAAATTGGTCTAAACTGGGCTGCACAGTGGCACAGTGGGTAGCGCTGTTGCCTTGCAGCAAGAAGGTCCTGGGTTCGAGTACACCCCTGGGTCTTTCTGCATGGAGTTTGCATGTTCTCCCTGTGCATGCGTGGGTTCTCTCCGGGTACTCCGGCTTCCTCCCACAGTCCAAAAACATGTGAGTCTGTGTGTGAATGGTTGTTTGTCCTGTTTGTCTCTCTGTGTTGCCCTGCGACAGACTGGCGACCTGTCCAGGGTGTACCCCGCCTCCCGCCCAGTGAACGCTGGATATAGGCACCAGCAACCCCCGCGACCCCATGAGGGATAAAGCGGTTTGGAAAATGGATGGATGGATGGATGGATGAACGTCTCTTCGTGTCCTCCCTCCCCAGTTTAGACCCGCACCTTAATTTAGCGTTATCTAAAATGCCAACATTTCCAAATTCAACATTGTTCCATGAAACTCAAAGGAATAAGACGTCAGTATTTCAGCGTCCTGGTATCGATTAAAGTCAACGCTGCTCGGCCAGTTTAACGAAATATCTCAGTCGGGTACAAATTTAGCCCCTGAGGTCAACTTTGGCTTCTTTTTGTACAACAAAAGTCAAATATGAAACAACCAGGACTAGGAGTGAAATGAACTGTTTTTATATCAACACTTAGCTCTCAGCTGTGCCAACCTGACTGAACAAACATCATTAGAAAACATAGTTTTTTGTTGTAAGCAACAAAGATCCTGTTTTCTGAGTTTTCTACTGGACGTCCAGTGGCTGCGGCACCTTAAGGTTTATTCACTGTTAAATAAAATGCTAACTGCAAAAACAGCACAACTGTATTCTGTCCCCCTTAGCATAAATTAGCTCTTTCATATCTGGACCTTTTGAATTGATGATTGTGTTTGTTGATTTTTGCGTCTGCTACCTTCAAACACCCACCCACTCACTCCACTTGTCCTGTAGATGCTTAATCAGATCAGTTTGTGAGGCAGAAAGCACAATTTTTTCTGTTTTAGAACCGACCGCTTTAAGCAGAACAGGCTGGTTTGCTTAGATATATGACACCTCTGAACCTTCCCTCCTGAGCCAGGTGCTTTGTTAGGGGGGCTTTGACTGCAAGAAGACAGAGTAGATTAATGATTCAGCTGATCTTCTTACTCTGAACTTGTCCTAAAGCAGCAATGAAACCTTTGTTGGGTTAGTGAGAGAGATGTCAACATAAAGCATCCTGACCTTATCTTATTTTCTGTTAGTGCTCAAACCTTTTTCTCTGACTCCTTACCTTCCACATGTTTTATTCACTTGCTCTTTAGTTTGCCAAATTAGTCCAGCACTAATTCTCTTTAATGTGGCGGAAAAAAATCACATGGAGTACTTTTAGTGTTCATAGATTTTCTATTGTACAATTGTAAAATTACAATTTTAACATGCACATTTTCACTGTTTTTTTTTTCATTATGTTTTTCATATCACACCTCCAACTACTTCATTTTCTGGGCTTTCTCCACTAATCTCCACTAATTTAAACCAAGAAGTTGTCCGAGTCTAAAATAAATTACCCGTATTAAAAGGTGAAGTTCTCCTAAACTCCCCAGAACCACCTCATCTGTCCTGGCTGCCTGTCTGGCAAATCCAAGCTTCTCGTTCCAATACCGGTGTAGGTACCAGATCGACTCGGGGTGCCAGATTGACTCGGGGGGCCTGCGTTTCCCAATGACGTCAAAAATATGGCAACTCCACTCAAACAAACTACATTGCGCCCGTGGTCTCCATTTGTTACAGATCAATTTTATTTTGTTAATTTACGGTTATTTTCCAGTAACTTAATCGAGGCATGAAAACTTTTAACATCATTTTGGAATGCTTCAGGGGTAGTCTGTCAATTGTCAATTGACAGACTACTATCAACTGTCAATTTTTTTTGTTTTTTTGTTTTTTTTAAAATGGCTTGAATATTTTTCAGTGTGGTCCTTGTTAATCATTATACACCTAAATGTTTTACCTCATTTTTATCAATTAAAGTGGGTTGATTATTTTGAATTGCTAAGATTTCACATTTTTCTATGTTCATCTTTAAGCCTGAAGCTTTTGAGAAAAAGGAAACCGCTAAATTAACTAAATAAAATTGATTCGTTACAAATGCAGACCGCGGGCTCAATGCAGTTTGTTTGAGTGGCGTTGCCATACTGCGACCGCATCGGTAGGCGCAAGGCCCATGGAGAATTGCGTGACGTCATCGGGAGGCGCAGGGACCATGGAGAATTGCGTGACGTCATCGGGAGGCGCAGGGACCATGGAGAATTTCTTCGTAAAATTGTCCGTTTACAAACCGCAATCCCGCTCTGGAATAAAACCTACACCCCGCTATAATTACTTTTATTAAGTTGTCCAGCCCAATCACAATGTTTTGCGTAATTGTGCAAACGTTAAACCAATCATGTATAGTGACGTCATCCAGAGGCGCAGGACCCCGAGTCGATCTGGTACCTACACCGGCCTGGCAGCACTCAGAAAAAAGCACCTGTAACCCATTCTCGGCAGCGTGGCTGATGCGTGGATCACATTCCACCACAGCTGCAACAGGAATGATCGCAACAAGCCTCTGAGACAAACAATCCCATCTCCATTCCAATACTTTCCGTGGAGAAAGCTTTCAGGCTGAGAGATGAGCACACGCCTCCAAATTGTGCTGTTTGCCTGGAGACTGGGGGAAGTTGAGTTTTCCCAGGCACACGTTAGCCTTGGTAATGTATTTAGCGCTAGCATTTGACAATAGTGGACTCATGAAATCCAACCTCAGGCTTTGGTGACTCACTGTGATCAGCAAAAGCACATAAATGTATTTTGTATTTTTGCACAACTAATTTTCCCTTTTGAACTATATCTGTAACATCTGGTTCCATGGAAGCATTAATAAAAACAAACTTATTTCAAAATAAAATTACCATAACTAGAACTATTGTGTGCGGTTTAGCAGTACATTTGCACTACCGCTGTTCTGAAAAGTCCTGTTTGACAATGGGCTAGCATCCTTTTAGAGCAATATTTGTGAATGTGGGACTGAGTTGAAACAAACGTAATCCTAAAAAGGCAGAGGCTTTAAATACAAACTACAGCCACTTTTATTGTTATAGCATGGCAAAAGTTTTCTATTGTGGCAAACCCTTACCCATACCTACTGGACAGACATATTTGTCTTAATTCTGCAGAAAGCCGCCCAGTTTAAGGTGACGTGGGACAGTCTGTATATTCACTGTAAAAGATGAAAAACTCCTCCTGATCTGTATGCAGATACCTGCCAGGTGCTTGCCTGCTTGTTATTTCACTGAAAGCAACAAACATTGAACGCAAATGGATTTTACGGTAACTTGATGAACCATGCCTGCCAGTCGTCCTGCGTGGCTCCCTCCATCAGCAGAAGAGTCCCATGGCTGAGAGGAATCTGAATTTGCTCCACATATGTGTAGTCACCATTGTCCTCCTGACATTTTAGAAGAGCAATACGAAACATGGACCAAGAGTTAGAAACTAAAACCTTTACACTGCAGTTGGTAATGGCAGCTCTTTATTTAGATCACAAGTAGCTGCCAAAACATCTCATCTATGATCTGCTGAATCTCGTCTTCATGGTAGTGCAGAATGTAACAAATGCTTCCATTACCGTAGCTAACTTTGCAGTTTCCCTAAATGTGCGACAAACTATGGCACGGATTCACAAAGCAGACTGAGGGTTGAAAAGCAAACAAGTATGTAACAAATTTACCGCAATATTGTTGGGAAATTCAAAAAACTGATTTAGTGTCAACAAAGTGGTCGTAAAAGTGGGCAGAAAGCCTTAATTTACGCTTAAAAACAGGCAAAAACTGATCCTTGAGGACGGGCGAACCCGTTTTCATCCTCATCTCACCGCTGCGGGCTGCTTGCGAAGGCTGAACACTCTGGTGTCACCCAGGCTGAGCGACGCAATGGTAGGTTTGGGACCCAGGGAGGCCTCGTCGTCGCTGTGCCAGCCGATGCTGTCGTGTCCGTCTCGATACAAGTTGCACAGCAGCGAGTTAAAGGTGCATCCGCTCGCCCGCTCCACTGCCTCTCTGAGGGTTACCAGCAACGGATGCCACTACGGGGCAAAGGTGAGAGACGGTAAACGGAGTTCAGCAGAAGCACAGGAGGGTTCAAGAAGAAAACAACACGGATAATGTCAGACTATTGTCATTTTGACAAAAAGAAAATTATGAAAATAACTCCACTATAAGAACTTGCACAAATATTCAGTCAAAAACACACCAGGGTAAAATAAATGAAATAGGCTGTGAGACTATGCAAGCACTCCTTTGCAAAAGTATTCATACCCATTACACCCCCCCCCTCCACTTTGCCTCAAAAACTTCATTAATATTTTATGCAATTTACAATAGATCAACACGGAGCAGAACAAACTAGGAATTGGAAGGAAAAGCATGAATGACAACACATCCATTCAGCCCCCTTTAATCTGAGACGTCTAAATAAAATCCAGTGCAAGCCATGGCCTTCAGACGGAGGTACCTGAGTGTTGGCTGCCATAGTGGAGCGAGCGTACGTATACGGTAACTCTCCATACCAGCAGGTCAGCCTGGGCTCCTCATACGCCTCACCTTGACAGAAACAGCAACAGGGGCAAATGCAAACACAAACAAAAAGATGATCACATTTCTAATAAGCATGAGCAGGATGCGACAATGTGCTTTGTGAGAGATAAAAACCTTTACCTGAACAACATAGTGACGTTGGACTTTTCCAAACACAAACGTTAAAGCTGCTGGGAGTGTCAGAATCCCATATTCGGTGACTGGGTTCATTTCTCTTCACCGTAAACAGCTGCTGCAGCAAGTTTGACTTCAAACTAAAAGCCAACAACTGTTGACGTCTTCACGCAACATCAGTAAATTAACAGCGAGCCTTTTTGGGTAGGAGAAAACACGGAGAAACAGGTCCTAAACTGTTTTTCTTCCAGCAATCGTTTTTTTTTTTTTTGCCAGCAAAGTCTATTTCCAGCCAGAGGCAGAGAGAACGTCTCGGCCTAATTCGACTCTTTTTCGGTTGTTGCTTTTGGGCCTGTGAGCATCCCCCCTGAGAAACAATTCGCTGCCGTTCTGCTTATTTTGGCCGACCCTCCGGTGCAGAAACCCAGGCGGACCAAAGCAAACTGCTTGACCAGGCATCGCGTCTGCTGGGACTGATTTACGTCAGGGCCGGCGGCGCAGGCATTTCTAAACATGCGGAGCCATCCGAGCCCTTTCAGAAGCTTTATTACCGCCATAAAAAGTTTAGAACGGAGGGAAAGAAGTTAAAATCTGTACGACGCTTAATTTAGACTCCTGAGACCAAGTGTTTAGGAAAAAAATGAATCAGCGCATTAAAAGGGCTCTAGACATACTAAAGTTAAACCAGCTTCCCACATCTTCCCCCGGCTGTTCCTTCAACCAAACACCAGACGGACTTTCCTGACAAACTCCAGCAAGTGAAAGAAGATCACAAAACTGCTCTGTGTGGTCTGGGTTTGGAAATGGTCACACCCCCCCCCTCGGTTTATATAATGCTGTCCGTCTGCTGCGGAGCTGTCGCAGAATTGCACAGAAGATGGATGAGAGCCAGCTGGCAGAAAAGGCAGACCGTAGGAAAAAAACGTGGCTTCATCTCGACTCGTTCACCTCATATAGAGTGAGTAGTTTATGTTTTTTTTTATTATCTAACTGACAATAGCTCCTGTTCTGGTACAGTGCCTTTTGAACTTTTTTCACATTTTTGTCAAGCTACAACCACAAACCTCTATTTATCCTTTAGGGGGTTATGTGATTGTGGGGGTGTACTGGTGTTCAGCCCCCTTTACTGCCATAGCCCTGAAGGAAATCCAGCCTAAAGAAGTCACCATATCAGTAAATAGACATGAATAAGAAACACACCAGCCAGGGCAGGGTGGCGGAGAGGTTTAAAGCAGACCTCGGTTGTAAAACTATATTCCAGGATTTCAACATCTCATAAAGCGTAGAGTATTTAAACACATTTTACCCTATCTTTTATCAGTGCATGATATCGTGAGAAGCCTTTAAGGGTTGCAGCTGGAGTGGAGGCAGAGAGAGCCGTGACTTGTCGCACATCTTGTTTTGGTCTACAGACAGTGCTCAACCACCAGCCTAGTGCTGAAATTTCACGTATTGCTCCTTTAAATCCATGGCAGTAGGCCACAAATTATGCAGGAGACACAGCCAGCATGTCAGATGAGACCATGACATTATAGGTGGCAGGAGCCGACACTGGACTTCACCCTGAGCACGCCATCTCCATAGAGAGATATGGCGGTGGCAGCATCATGATATGGGGATGCTATTCTTCTGAAGGGATAGGGAAGTCAGTGACAGTGGGTGGCAAGATGGATGGAGTTAAATTAAATTAAGCACATTAAGTTAATCCTAGCAGAACACCTGTCAGAGGCTGCCCAAGATTTAAAACTAGGTGTGCTTCTTCTATTTCACACTTAGGCACCGCTTTGTGTTGGTCTAGCACATAAAAGTCCAATTAAAGACGCAGAGGTTTGCAGTTTTACCTTGACGAAAGTATGAGACGATTATGAATACTGGCAGAAATCTGCCAACTTCATTTATTACTTCTATCAGAGCTCCATGTAAACAAACGTTCATTAGTAGAACGAAACTAAAAGAAACCTGAACCCCAAAAGAAAAAGGCCAGTAAAAAACTATCCAGGCTTATGAAACCTGTACGTATCTGCCACGCTTTGCCCAGCAGTTATTGTTGGAGTTGCTGGTACCAACCCAGTCGGTAGTTAGTCTTCTGGGACCAGGGCAGCTCTGCCAGCATCTTACTGAACATCCAGTCAGCCTCCTCTGGCGTGAGAAACCCAGGCCGCAGCCGCAATCTAAACGGATTTATAAAAAAAAAGAGAAAAAAAAAAAAGACAAATACCTTAAGAAAACTAAGAAAGATGTTCCAAGTTTTAAGCTTTATTTTTCTATTGTTACAAAACAAATGCAATGTGCTCAGTGCTGAACTCAAAAAAGGTGAGCAGTGCAGAAACTGTTGTGTAGATGTGTATCAAACTCAGGTAACGATTGTGGGAAAAAGTCGAAAACTGATAAGTTATGAAACCAACAGAATCTCTGGTCCAAGTCCAGACAGCCATGGATCTTATCTCCCCATTTCTGTTTTGGTTATAAACCTGCGTAGTTTGCAAAATAACTTTAATCCTCAGATATTTGTAATTAGAGGCCGGTTCTGCGTCTTCTGCGGCAGATTTACGGTTTACTTGATGCGTTTTGTCACCGCCAACAGGTGATTTATTGCTGCGTGTCATACAGCACATGGTTCTGATTTTTCCCCTTTTTCCTTTCATTCCTATGAAACTTATTAATGGATCTAAACATTAAAATCTACATTTTGTTGAAACAGGTATAATCTGAAACCAGAAAAATATATAGAATTTTATTTTCCAAAATATTAACTTGTAAGAAACAAAGACAGCCAGAGATAATCTGATATTTCCTCTGCAGTGGATCATAATAACCCATTCAAAGTCGACACACTGAGCAAAGAGCAAGGATGTAGCCTCACCTGGGCACAAGTGACCTTTGATCCTTCTGATTTTGTTTTCTCACAAATTCTTGAAAAACCCTTCTCGTGCACCACTCTACTGAGGCTTATGATCTAAACAAACAATCGCAACGCTTTCATTTATTGACCTTTGATGCTATTTAATTTCGTTGTTCATTTGTCATCATATTAACATATAAAACACAGGTCACTTTGAAAGACACTGGCGCAGTTGGTAGCACTGCGTGTGTCATGCAGCAAGAAGGTCCTGGGTTCAAATCTGCATGGAGTTTATATGTTCTCCCTGTGCATACACGGGCTCTCTCCAGGTACTCCGCCTTCCTCCCACAGGCCAAAAACATGAATGTTAGGTTAACTTTTCTCTCCAAATTGCCCTTCCGTGTGTGTTTGCATGGTTGTTTGTCCTGTGTGTCTCTATGTTGCTCTGTGATGGACTGGCTTCCTGTCCTGGGTGTACCCCGCCTCTATCCCAATGACTGCTGGAGATAAGCACTAGCCCCCCCCCCCTGCAAGGTCATCTACATTGGATGGATGGATGATGAAAGCCATTACACCATTATTTGCAGAAATATGAAAGGTAATCAGTGACCTATAGTTTGAGTGATTGCTGCCATCTAGTGGGCTTAAATATTCACTGCAGATTTATGTCATCTTCAACAAGTATGATGGTATACCTTTTTATTGTTTATATTTATGCTTGTTCTCCTTATTCAATTTATTTTGTGTCTCTATCCACACATCCACCTGAGAGACATTTTCTTTTTCACTAAACTTTACTCACCGAGATACCCCAGATGGCCCAGGACTTATTTCATAATCACCCAAATGTCTGTTGAGAGAGGAATTATGCATTTGTTCATCTTTGATAAAAAAAAAAGAATTGAAATCTTATAAACATTTTCTACCAAAAAATATAATTAAGTACTAGTAAAGTAAGTAATAAAGGTCAAACACATGCTTTAAATCCAAAGAAGTCTTAAAAACTGAGCATAGTTTAACTTACTCTATTACCCTCTTTGGAGGTACTTCCCTTAATGGCTGCAGGGATTGAAATGATGAAGGTTTAGTAACATCCTAAAATGTATTTTAAATCCACACATAGTTTTAAATGTTTACCTTGGTGGGCTGGTGAAACTCAAATGTTTTAGATGTTTCCTGGTTGCCCAATCCCCACGTACTGGAGGTGGCTCCAGCATTTTTGGGCTGATTGTTTAGGACGGCCACTGTTGAGGGACAGACAGAAGAAAAACAAAACAAAAAGTGCTGTACATTTCATCCGTTGTTATTATAAACATTGGATTATGAACAGTTAAATAACTAGAGAAAGCAAAATTGTTAGTATCCAAGAAATAAAATGTCAACCGTCAAAAATGCCCTTTTTCATATTATAAAAGGACACCTTAACGTTACCTGTCTGACTGGAGGGTTTTGGCAGTTGTTTGGCCCAGGAACCCTGGACTCTTGCCCGCTGACGCTTATCTGACATCCCATCCGATCTGCAATTAGACAGACAAAAACATTTAAAAAGTGACTAGCATGTAAGGGAATTCAAACTAAAGCAATACATCGCTGCCGTGAGCGGGTTACTGTGAGGATATGACAATCCATCAAATGATTTGATTTTAAAACACCATTCCGTGATGTATTTTATTTAACAGAAAAATATGCGGCAAGAAGAAAATCCCCAAAGGGTAATGCAATATAGATTTCCTCTGTGGGATATGACAAAATAAAAAGCTTCTTTAAAAACCCTATAAATTGCGCTTTGTGCATAATTGGGTAGACAGCATCCTAAAAGGTAATCTAGAACCAAGCTGCTCTGCTGGCTTTAGTAAAACCTATGGAGGATGAGGGACTTTGAACAGATTTCCATACAGATTCTAAAGTGTTTGAGTTGCAAGCAGGTCAGCCTTATGAATCTGTTTATATTCTAGTTTGAATGCTTCCATCCCATTGGTTTTCACTCACCCTTCATAAAATCGGTAAATGCCGGATAGCTTCGTGGCGTGGAGCCCAGTGGCACCGCAGGCCTTCTGTGAGTTTAGCAAGCAGTATGGTTGGAAGACGCAACACTGAGCTCAAAACTGTTATCGAAGATATCTGAACGTGAAACCCGGTCACGAATTGCTGTCTGCCCCCGGTCAGCTTCATAAATCAGCTTTCATGTGTTTTACCTTCACCAAATATTGTGTTTCCCAGATGAGTCAAACATTTTGCTGCAGCCATGCAGAATACAAGAAAACACCATAGAAGGATTTTGTGAAAGAAAATTGTGAAAAGAGGGGAAAAAAGAAGAAGAAGAAGAAGAAACGCAAAGATATACAGTCATATATGTGACGTCAACTGAGGGATGTGCGCGTGGAAGCTTTTTTTTTTTTTTAGGAGGGCAGAGTTCATCTTGATCGAATATCAATTTACGACAACATATTTGAACAAATAGAAACACTGAGCACGACATGTTCTGTAGATAAACAAGATCTAAATTAGTCTGATGTTCCAGAAACTTCTGACAAGTAGCTTTAAGTCCGTCACATAACAGCACTCGCTACTAAAAACTTTAGAAGCTTTTAAAACTGACAAAACAATATATTGCAAAATAATATGTCCACAATAAAATGACCACTTTGGAAAGCTTTCAGTCAGACTGTTCGCAGAAATGGACCCAGAAAGACTCAGTCTAGCATGCAGGCCTTAAAAGAAAGCAGCCGAACTGTTTAAAGCTGCGTAAATGTTAATATGCCAACAATAATATTAATACCGAAACAAAAACCTTCAAAGACTCACCTAGACCGCAGCTAAGAGGCCACAGCAGAGCTAAGGCAAAACAGACTAGCAAACAAATCGATGCTTGGCAGCCATTGCTGCTGTGTTACATAAAAATAGGCCCCACTACAAACTATCGAGCGCAAACGAGGTTCCTGTGTGATAAATCAAATCTGTGTTGTATGCGTGTTCTGTACCCCAACATATCCTCATACTAAACTTAACATACACTTTACATTTTTATACGGTATTTAAAGTACTTTATTTTATATACAGGCATTTGTTTCACGAGTCAGAAGCATTACCCTTTAACCCCCCTCCATGGCAATCTGACTGTTCAGACTATATATATCAAAATATATGTATATATATCATTTAGCCAACACATAGTTTTAAAACTGATTTACATTTTATTACATATTTCATTAAATTCAGTGAACATGTGAAAAGTTTTGCTTTTATGTGGTGCAGCACAGTATGAAAGTTCCTTCTTTCATACTGTGCTGCACCAAGCTCTGAGGAATGTATGTTTCAGTTAAATGTTCTATTTTATCATTTTGTAGCTTTGTTTTTGTAATGTATGAATTTTTGTTCAGTTCATTAAAAATAGTTCCTCTGTCTTTAAAGCACAGGAATTGCCCCTTTGAATGAATGTTGCCATACAAAGATAACTGATTGCATATTTTTTATTCCATACAACACACTGTGGTTTTCTAAACTATACCCACCATGTTGAAAATTCCTGCACCTCCAGCAGTCTTTATCTTAAGGGCCTCCCAGACCAGTTCCCATTGTTTTTTTTCATTAATTTAAAAGAAAAGTCCAGGTTTTTTTAAACACCGTAGTTGACGCGGCTATTGTTTAATGGTATATAAAGTAATGCTGTACAGCAGGTTTATTTATAAAGCACTATTCAATAACAAGACAATCCAAAGGGCTATACATGAAGAGAACATAGGAAAGTAAAGAACATTACAGTGGGACAAACTTCAACACTAAAGTTCCAAGGAATAAAATTAAAATAAGTAAATCCTTGAGTCGCTGATCTAAAATAACTTTGTCCAACTTTTCTTAAAACAACAACTAAAATAGGGAAAAAACAAAAACAGCGCTTAATTGTCTCTATTCATAGACTTTTGTTTAATTATAAGTGAGCCATCTTATGCTGATTGGCTGTTATCGGCTGGTCCTGTAATGGTTGCACTCTTCTCCAGATACATTTGTAACCTTTCTACAAACTGTGGCTTTACCTGAAGGATGTAAATAAGCAAATCTCAGGAAAATTCCAACTACTGATACGATTTTGTGATTAAAATTGGTACGCAAATATTAACCAATAAAGTTCCACAGTCACCAATGCTTGAAACAAACATCACATTTACGTTGGGAACTTCAACACCTTCCACCTTGATATATCTTTTCTGATTTAGATTAAATCAGATTGTGGTATTAAAACCTACATTTAATCTGGGGCTCAAATTGTTGAAGACAAGACCCACTTATCACCGAAACTGAATTTTCGCCAGCTCCTCTGGACGGTGAGCTGTAACTCGCCCTCTGATAGATGGGGAAACGCTTCAAGGGTGGAGGTTTGCACATTTGAAACGTTAGGAATTTAAAAACAAAAAAAAGTGCAATTTAAACATGCTAATACACACAAAGCATCACAGAGCTTCTTCTGCCAAAGCTTTTATTATTAAACAGTAGAAAAGATAAGTTGCATTAGCAGAATGACTAATCAGTGCATTTTACATGTAGAACTCTTTATTTTTTAAGCATATAAAAAGACTAGAAAAAAACAAACAAACCATATTCACAAAACCACTTAAGGTCCAGGTCAGACCACATCATATGGGGTATTGTATCAGGCGTCAAGTATAAAAAGGACATGCATTGTTTGATTCTGAAAATGTAACACTTGGTGGCATCTAAACTAATCTAACTAAAAACATAGATGAAAAGCTGATGATGCGACAACCCAAGATTGTTGGTATTAAAAAACTATAACCAATGAAATCTTTGCTCTACATTCAACAGAATGATCTGTAAATATTAGCGCCATTCAGATACATTAAGGAAACGTGCCAAAAAAGGGCGAGAGTGATTACAATAAAGACCAATCTAAATCGTTCACTTTGACAGCTGAGATTCTGTCACAATAAATCAAACAACGACCCCGTCACTGAATCCAACCATTTCTAATAATATTACAAGAAAAGAAACTTAGAATCTGAGTAGACTTGAGCTTGGAACAAGCGACACGTCGATACAACCACAACCCACCACAGTGTGACAATTTAAATAAGCTGCAAAACACAAGATCTGCAAAAGAAAGGCATGATGAGCTCTGTGAGGCAAATAAACTGGCATAATAAAAGCAGAAACCACCATTTCTGAATATCTCATAAGTTAAGAGAACTAGGTTCAAAGCTAGCGTTGCGGACTTTGTGTTTTGCATACACGTCTTACAAATATACAATAAATAATTATTTATATATATATAAAAAAAGATGCCCATCACCATTTTTCACTGTTTACTACAGCAGGGTTTGGTCATTTGTTTTACATCATCATCATTCCCACCATTAGTCTCAGTGAAAAAAAAAAAAAAAAAACACAAACAAACAACTGATTGGCACCGTTCATCAAAAGCACAACTTTATCACAACTTGAATTCTTTGGCTACATCTACCCAGACAGACATCAGGGCAGACTGTTGCAGCTTTAAGTCTGCTGTGCATCTTTACTCATAAGGCACATAAGGTGCCATTTTAAGGCAGCTTCAGAGGGTCAAATCACATCAAGATACTTCCTCAAGCACAGTCACTGCCAAAAAGCAGGGGCTGCCTGCGTCGTCAGCGGCCTCATTATTCAGTTTTCAGACTGGCTCCGTTATTTTGCTCCCACAGCTTCTTTCTCCTCAGGTATCCTGTGCGTTGAAGACGGTTCATTCTGGCACCAAAGAAGATAACAAGGCTGCTCGGTACCAGCCTGGTGGTCAACCAGCCCTGCAATCAAAAAAACACAAGCACTTAAAATTAAACAGAAACTGGTCTCAAGCTTTCATTTAAATGAACACAGCATAAATACAATTTAATTTTCTGTAAAGAGGCATTGGAATCATTTTAGGGTTGACTGATGATACTACAAGCTGGAATTCATTATGTGTTTTCTGTAATGCAAACAGGGTCAAAAATTATACACACAAGTTCAAATGCATACACTCTACCTCCTAATAGTTGGTTAAATGTGTATCAAGATTCTGGTAATTCTAGTACGATAGAGTCTAGCTCAATTTGGTATGTTTCCCAGCACAAATTGTACCTTTAACCATGGTGAAAGTCTCAAAAAGGGGCAAAATTGGGGCTCTTCCAGAACCCCAATATGAAGCTGCTTTAGCCAGCTCAAAATCAATTTTGTTATCCATCATTGTGCTGTTGGAACACCCATCTGTTACCAAATCTCAAACACCACCCAAACCAACGCACTCAGACGAAAGATAATTGTTCAACCCATTTCAGAAACCACCAAGGTGCATAAATTGAAAACTGCTACAACACAAGCACCACCGTCTGTAGTCAAGGGACTTGAACATCAAGATGAACTGAAAAGGGGCTGACCAGGAAAGTAGTGTCTGGTTGAAAAATCAACAGCAACCTCAACTGCAAATTGTAGCTGCACATATTGACAAACCAAACACCTACTGGCAGAGTTTTGTGGTTAGATGAGAGAAAGATCAAGCATTCTTTCTGTTATTGTGGATAAATGGCTTAGAGTCAAATCTGGGAACATGTCTGCGAAAGTGGATGACCACCTGCAAAGTTTTAGCTTCACCTCAAATCAGGTTTTAACCCGCTATACAACAAGACAAAGATTTTAAAAATGCACCCCAACGCTTCTTTTAGAATGGACAAAGCAGGCAAACCTTAAAGTTCTGGAAAGGCCCCGACCTATACGGCAAAGAAAATGTGTGCGCTGTGTGAGGATACCAAATTGAATAACCTTC
Source organism: Fundulus diaphanus (assembly GCA_037039145.1). Taxonomy (NCBI): domain Eukaryota; kingdom Metazoa; phylum Chordata; class Actinopteri; order Cyprinodontiformes; family Fundulidae; genus Fundulus; species Fundulus diaphanus. The sequence goes on from CM073134.1 coordinate 41,561,862, forward strand.
CATTTCTGATAAGAAGCACAATCAAATACCTAGCTTTCATTTTACTAGAAGCTTGTTGATGGGAACAAAAAGAAACAATCTCCAACTGTGAGGGACGTTCAACCAAATATCTGCACACATTAGGGCCTTTATGCATTAACGACCTTGCACAGGTTCTAGAAAGTTGAACTTGTACACATGAATTTTGTTTTTTAAAGTTTATGGAATTATTACCTATTCTAGGAGAATATTTTATCCATCCTCAAAGATCCAAAATGAATTATTGCAGTTAACAAGCAGCGGCAAACTGTGCACCGGCAATGTTTGAAACCTTTTCTAGCATGGGGTATGGGGTTAGGGTTTACACTAAATAACTAGAGTATCATTTCAATATGGAAATCCTAATCCATTGACCACAGTTTTACACCATCACTATAAATGGTTAGATTCCTCCACCCCGGTTCTCCTATCCTTACCATGACAGCGTGGGGGAAGTAGCCATTGGTCTGGCTCTGCAGACCCACAGTGTTGAGCTCAGCTGCCACGTAACGCTCAGGGGTTGGTTTATCCAGGGTGGGCTTCCTGATACGGGTCATTTTGGTTACCACATAGAAGGGGAGCACGCTCTAAATAACATACAAAAAAACAACAACAACAGTTTCTTCATGTGAGAAGGGCTTAAAAATTATTTTTAACTTGAAATATCTTCTGTATTGTTCCACTGAACTACTTATGAACACTTCCGCCACAAGGTGGCACAGGTACACTGCAGTGTTCCACAGAAAAGGCCCGTCTTATCTGAAGAATCACTGCCAAAGTTTTAGGCTACGGTTTCCCCTCAGTCAAATGGTCTGTGGACCATCTCCAGCCAAAAAACTAAAATAAATCTATTTAAACATAAAAAAAAATTATATTCAAAACAAAAACAAACCATGCACACCTTAACTTGACTTTAAATGTTACACATTTCAAAGAAAATAAACCCTGACGGCAGAATATCATCCACAATCATTACATCCATTAAAAAAAACACACACACACACACTTTACTGCTGTAATGTGCTCCTTCCATTTTCAGCTCCTTTCCTCAACATTTTACATCAAAAAATCCCCAAGTATGATGCAATCCTAGAAATGATCGCAACATGTAGAGATTCAGTGTCAGCAGCACATGATGAAAAACCAACCTGAACGAGGATGCCCTGCCGTCTGTACTCCTCATGAAGGCCACGAGAGAAGAAGTCCACGAAGGCCTGCAAACATATGGTCAAACCTTTCATTAGCGTTAAAAGGGTCACAGGGTGGCTGGAGTGAGAACGCATTTTGGACCCATGGTACCCAAAATATCAGTTTCCCAGAAGCTATTACTTAATACTGTTTCTGTTTTAAGTAAAATACAGACAGGATTTAGTTTGAAACAAAAAGGTAAAGTTGTGTAAATGCCTTTACCATACAATCAACTCGCAACAAAACTGACTAAACTCAGGCTGATGCCAATAAATGCCTTCTCGTATGTTAATGTAGTGCTAAGGTCGAGGAGTCCTGCACACACATGTAAAGTGTAGAGAAAATAGGGTATTAATCCTTGAGATTTTTTGTGGTTCTATACCCAAATGGAGTAGGGGCTTACCTAGCAGGACTTCCAAACAACCTGCTGGCATGCGCGTAGGGACCTAATGTTTGTTATGGGGGCTTTCTCACCCCAGGATGCCACTCTTTGCTGGATTTCTCCATCAGTGACCCTTTGAGAATATTTTGTAACCACTGCTTCTTGCTCACCATGTTTGGTGAAAATAAAATACAATAAAAATGTGGAACCCCAATCTGCTCAGTGCCAAAAGAAAATGTGCCTCTGAGTCCTACCATGTTTACACCAATGAAATACAAACTCTAGTATCAACAATTAGGATGATAATTATTGGGCTTAAGTTTATGGTAAAAACTACCACCTATTGTGCCAGTTGTGATTCTAAATAATTAAAAAAAAATGTTAATGGGAAGTTTTTCCACGTTTAATCAATGAACGTCAATTAAAGGCTCAATATTCCTAAATTTTTTCCCAAACATAATGCTACTGCAACATCAGACGATTTTTACACATCTCTACAAGAATTTAACACATACCTTGGTTGCAGAGTAGACAGTGAGCAGAGGGACAGGATACATGCCACTGGCAGAGGAGATGTTCAGGATGACCCCTTTCGATCTGACAGAAAGAGGAAGTTTCATCAGTAAATTCAAGAAAATGAAGAGCAGACCCAAAAAATACTCAGGATGGACAGAACCTTTAGAGGACAGTGTGGAAAATCTTGAGACAGAAAAATGTTTTTCCAAACTCATTTTTTTTCTCATTTAGATCTGAAAACTGTAAAGTCCAATTCCAGTCATTCTCAGACTAGAAGAACCTTCCAGACCACAGAATAAATAAGTAATGTGCTTTCTCACTCAAAAGGCAACCTTCTCACATTTTTGATAATCATCTACCCAACAGTAGCAAATTTTACAAAAAAAAAAAAAAGTTAATCCTGCACTGCCACTGGTAGTGGCCGTGTGCGTTGCCATGGCAGCCTGTTGCTGCAGTGATGTAGTGAAGACGCTACAGCCTCACACGGCACCAAATGTGCCTTCATCGCCATTGGCCAGCGGAAATCACATGGGAATGGAGCATCCAATAGGGTGGGAAGAGCACTTTGTGTGAATTGAAAGCTTGTCAGCATTGCGAACAAAGGAAGAGAAGGAAGAAATGCAGTGATGGGGGGGGGGGGGATATGTTCATTTCTCATCCAACCTGCTAATGAAAACTTGTTTATGAACCAGAATCCTCTCACAATAAAAATGTTTATTTTGTAGAGATTCTTGATGAGGCCTGTGCCTCCTCTCAATCATTCACGCTGCTGTTCTGACTGCAGTCACGTCGCAAAACATGGAAGCCCCAACTCACCTCTCAACCATTTTGGGCAGCACCAGGCGGGTCATCTAGAAAAAAAGGACAACACCGTCAGCTTAGTCACCATCAACAACAGCAAGCAAACAATGGCAGGTAAATAAAGATAAAGAGGAATCACAGGGACAAAATAAGAAGGACTAAAAGTAGCAGGGTGAGAGAGGGAGATGGGCAGAAAAATCAGCAGAGAGAAAGAGTTGCGTGGGTGGCGAACACAGACAGCGTTGGTGTAGTCCACCGTTGCTTTGGGAACAACCGAGAGACTGCAGGTACCACGGTGGGAAGAGCAGAAGAAGGGAAAAAAAATAGAGGAAAATGAAAGTATTGAAGGTAAAAGCCTAAGACTGGCTTTGGGTGTAGACTTGGGTCATTGTATTTATGAACAAGTCACAATTATTAGAAACTGAGCAGAATCCTTACCTGGCAGACAGAGGTCATGTTGACGTTGATCATATTTGTGATGAACTGAAATACAGAAGTACATTTAAGTTAAGATAAAAAAAAAGATACATTTGTTAAAGAGTCTAATATCAATGCAACTTGTGATTTCCACCTGCACACATGGATTTACTTACATCATTCAGATCAGGAATTTGGAGGTAGTATTCAGGGTACCGGTAAGACACACCAACATTGTTAACTGTTGAAGGGAAAATAAATAAATAAATAAATAAAGTGGGGAGAGGGATTACTCCACTGCTTTCAGAACCCACCTTGGAGTTTCAGGGTTTAAAAACAAAACATTTTCAACATCAGCCACAAGGTGGCAGCAAAAGCCAGCAATCTCTGACAGGGATTCACAAATCGGTAGACGCAACCACACCTTTCAACCAGTAGAGAACAACTGGTTTCATAAAAAGAACAAAGAGTTCCTGAAATTTTCTGCTGAACAGTACAGCACGAACTCTGGGATGAGAACATCTATAGACAACACCGGGGCTTGGATCACACAACTGCCCTGTTGCATATTAAACTGCAGAAAAATAATTTAGTTCGGTGAAGATGCTTCCACAGGTAGAGTTTGAGAATGGAAAAGGTAGCTTGTTCCAAAAACATGTAAAAAGTACAAATCAGCCATTATTTTGGGGTCAAAAGCTCATAATACCCGATTGAGGTGGTATTTAACACAACACATACGTGAAGAAAACCTGGCACATGCACAGACAAATTGATCCAAAGTCAAACCAAAAGATCTGTTTTGCAATCTCAAGTATCCAAATGAGACCAGTTCACCAGTTTCCTCATGCTGGCCAATAGATAAACAACCTCCATTCATCAACATTCACATGCAACCTACAGTATGCACATTAAAACCTTCAAACTAAGTTAAACCAATATATACATTTTTAAAAGAGGGATCATCAATTTTTTGTCTTCCAATTTTCTCCGCATGTTTTATTTTCAAATGTATATACTTTTCCAGATCCCCTTTTCTAGATTCCCTCAGCTTTGTTTGTCACCTTGAAGATCTGACCATTTTGCACTTTTGATTGGTTAATTGATTCTAAGGACTACCACATACAGGATAGTGGATGCATTTAATGAGTAGATGAAGAAATTGAGTACATATTTTCCTGGAACAGACCTTACTGATCAGTGATCAGAGCAGGTTGACCAAGTTATGCATCTGAGACCATGACCAAAATTGAGACTATAATCCTATACTAAACAGTTTTAAATAAATAAAAAAAAATTATCCAAGATCTATTGCTTTAACAAAACATTAGAAAAAGGAACAGTCAGGGGTCGTTTATGAATTATAGCAGACCATTAAAATGACCCTTTTTAAAACCCTGAAGCAGAAAATAATAAAAACAAATTCCATACTTTAATTTCGTGCCTGTCTTTACCTTTGATCCCCTCACTACACATAGCAGGATAACAAATATATGTATTCATACAACCCAATCAGAAGGCAAGTTGATATTTTTAAAAGATACTTGAAGAAAAAGAAACGGCTCTTACCAAGGACACCGATCTCCAGATTAGCCAGTCCTTTCTCAATTTTGGAGTAAATATCGAGTTTGCCGAAGTCAACAGCGATTGTTCTGGTCTCCACTCTAAACTGATCCTCTGCAAGAAGAAAATAGTTCTTGATCACGATTACACAAGAATGTGAGAAAATGCGGGGAAAAAATAAAATAAAAAAATCATTAAACAACTCAGGTTCTCAAGGGACAAAGGAACGGTCAAAATGGTTCATGTTTAAGATCTTTCCCCATTAATGGGCCAAATTTCCCAAATTAGACCCAATGGAACAATCCTGTTTCAAATCTGTTCCGCATCAGTGTCAGATAAGAACTGAAGAGGGCGCTGTGCACCAACAAACCCGAGTGGTGGTCTTCCTCGACCCCACTAACTCATGCTACACATGCCTGCTGCCATTAGAATCCATTGTCCAAAGACCTTCTTTAGGAGACGGATATAAAAGAGTAGTCAAGACTGTAAGCTTACACACTATTCAGATTTAGGGCAAAAAAAAAAAAAAAAAAAAAGAACATTTTAACCGTGGGGGACTATTTTATGGCTAAAAAAACAAAACAAACAAAAGGGTGGACTCTAACATTAACATGTCTCAGAAAGCCATGTCCAGCTCAAATTTTCAGAAGTAGCGAGGGCCTACTTTATGTTAAAGACAAAGAAAAGGACCCCAAAAAAAATCTGCAAAATACTAATAATTAACTCGCATAGTGACTTTGAGAGACTGTAGTTTGGGCAGGAAATAAACGTTCAAATAAGCCTGCAGGGAATAACGGAAACGCACAAAGGTAAAATTATAGGTAGGACAAGGAGGGTTGCCAGGTTACATGTCAGGCAGGTCGGGTTTGTCAGACTAATCGTGAAGGAGGAGTGCCAGAGTTTGGCACGCCGCTCCTTGCTCGTGACTACCCATCAGCCCCCTCTGTCGAGTCGAAGCACGACAGGGGAAATTGCGCTGTGGGAAATGTCAGAAACAGATGGAAAAGGCAACGAGTTGTGGAGAGGGCACTATTAACAGAGGGACAGGGCGCACGCTTGTCATTCAGCCATGGCTTAAAATCTGAAGACAGACTAGACAGAGGTGGACAAAAGTCACACCACCACCCCCCCCCCCCCTTCAGAGGCAACCTTGTGTTCTACAGGAATGAGAAATGTGAACAGTACTGCTAAAAAAAAAAAAAAAACAAGATGGTGCAGTTTCATAGAAGGGTGGATATTAATCCCGTCTTCCCTCTGAACAAAAGAGGAAGTATAACAGAGCTGGTTTTCTATGCCGTGTGCAACCATTTCGTCATCATTCTAGTTGCGTAATTGACAGAGTTGTGCAGTCAATGCTGAATATGCCACAACTTTATATTCTAAATCCATATCATTTATTCAATGAAAAGGGAGCCACTCCCTGAGACATTTGCTTCCCACTAGAGATGCACCGAGATATTGGGCTCGGGCAGTCAGACATGAAACTTAAAAAAGGACCTCTTTCAATAAGTTAATCACCATTCCAAGTTCCACTAGATAACTATACTGCTAATGTGACTGATTGAAGATGGCGAAAGACCATTTTCATTACTGGGATTAAAATAAAAGAAAGAAGAAGCACAGAAGACTAGAAAGCCATCAAAATGAAACGTAGGTTCTGACTGGTCAGGCAGCAAGAGAGCAGGACTGGCAGCAGATAACAGGATGGCTGAATGAAGTTGCTGTTTAACCAGTTCAGCTTGCAACATGCTGGAAATGGTGGCAACCTTTCGAATGTCTCAGACTTTGAGGTAAGGATATACATTTATACGGTGCATCTCCACCCCGTGCTCTCTAAATTTTAAAGCTGAAACATATTCTGTCAAATCGGAGGACCAGGGAAGCAATGCAGGCATTTTAAAGGCTTCATCCCTCTCCCCATTTGCACATGGCAAGCCCTCAGGCACAAACAGAAACCCACAATGTCAGCCAAACTATCGGTTTCACTTACCCAGTGACCTGGCAACATCATCCAACTTTTCTTGGGAGCGACTGATCAACATCATGGAGAACCCTCGGCGAGCCAACTAAAAAAGAAAACTTAATTACAATCTATACAGCCTATACTGTTGGCCTGATTTTCATGATGCATAAGGCGCTTCTAAGGTGACATCAACTTTTTGATAAAAAAAAAAAAAAAAAAAAAAAATTGTAAATGTACATGTTTGCTGTTACTGATAGAAACAAGTGGGCGTAGAGGCGGTAAAAATTATTAACAGTTTTTAAAAATCGCTCACCGTGTTGGAGGACAGCTTTAGAATAAGTGAACGTTAAAGAGGTAAGAGATGATTTTCTATTTAATGGGCACCGCAAATAAGTAGTATGGAACTCATTTTGGGGTACAAGCCAATAAAGATACACGAATCAAAAAAGCTGAGATCCAAAATGACAATTTTCCCTGGATTGGGTGTGATCGGTGGTCGGCAAGTCCATTACGGAAACTTAACCATTCATTAAACGCATCAAAACTAAGAACTCCCATAATTTTAGGACTATAAACATTAACACTCACTTTGATGCACTGTTGAGTTAAAAAAAATGACTGATAAAGGCTAGGGTCTTATGCTTGGATGAATCATGTCGTTCCTTTGTTGTGGCATTTAAAGCCTCTTCCTCCATCAATCAACCTGAAGCATCCGTTTTCCGCTTTTGTAATAGTATAGTCCTTTGGAGACAAACGTAAGAACTCTGAATCAGCAGGTCAGAGCTAAACAACAAATCCTTTATTAGCCAGGAAAGGAGGAGCTGGTGAATCTCAACAAGCAACCGTTGTAGAGTTTTTTTTCCTCTCTCCATTGTCAACATGCAAAGTGTGTGCGTACGTAAATAGGCCTGTATGCGTGCTCCCCTACTGAATGTATGCGCATGAGTCACAGATTTTCCATGAAAGGAAACGCAAGTAAGGAGCAGAGAGCCTTACCTCCTCAGCATAGGATTTCCCGATGCCATCCGTGGCCCCCGTCACAACTGGGGAGAAACAGAGGAAAAAGGATAAATAAATAAGAGGTTAAGGCAGGTTAATGTGGACAGGCTTATGGCAGGGCTAGAGTTAAGCAAATATCTACTGTATGATTTAAGTGAAGGTCTCAAAGCTGGGACTGAAATGGTTCTGGCTGAAATCACGACACCGAAGTGGGAAAATACAATCCAACTGTTTAAAAAAAATTAGTCACGCTTCAGTGTGTGTGTGTGGGGGGGGGGGGGGGGGAGGAAAAAAAAATATCTTAATGACTGAATTTCCTCTGGCTTAGGCACTCACAAATCAAATCTTTGTTTGGAAAGTTACGACGCGCTCGCATCAGGTTTGGCCACTTGTATTAGTCAACGCCCCGAGATGGAGTTAAGCCAGAGGATCTTACAGCGCAAAGAGCCGGTCGCCGCCAGATCAGTTGAACACGCCCTGCAATAAAATTCATCGAGCATTTGGGAGACGCAATAGGCGCTACACGGTTACAATCTTCCTTCAATTAAATAAAAATCACACGTACGGAGAAGGAATATGTGCTGCCACGCATGGCAAGGTGGCGTGGATGTAAAAAGATCTGGAGCTTACGTTAATGCCAAATACCTTGCTTATCTTCATGCAATTGTGGTGGCCCTGCCTGAAGACGCCATCTAGTTCAGAAATCGAGTAGAGGACAAAAAGTCCTGTCAAATAAGCGTGGTGCAGAGCGGTTTGGCAAAAGGACGGTTCTCATAGGAGGACGGCAAAAAGGCCGAGGAGATGGAGTCAGCAAGGGGAAGCGGATATTTGTCTTGCGTTTGGAGTGCCCCTCACTTTGTCAAGGGAAAGAGGCTATTTTTAAATGTGTGCAGCCATCAACCCCTAACCCCATCGGATTGAAACCGACTGAGGGCAGCACATAGGTAAAAAAAAGGAGGGAATGGGGGGGGGGGGTAAATATATGCAGATTAAGAGGGGAATAAGTGCAGTGGCGGTCGTGGAGTTTAGTGCCGCTTACAAAAATGCATGCATATACACATGAAATTTTAATGGAGGCAGAGGACATTCTCTCGCAAAGGGCTTGGAGAAAAAAAAATGAAGATGACAGAGGGGGGGAGATACAGAGAGGAGGGAGTGATGACGAACATGGAGAGGGAGGAAGGAGGGTGAGATGGGGTAGGGAGGGATCCTAGGGGTGGCTAAAAATAGAACTGGAGCGAAGCAAGAGAACAAAAGAGTGGAGGAGATATAAAGAATGGAGATCAGAGGGGACGAGAAGAAGAGAGGGAGAAGCAAATGAATGAGAAGGCAAGGAACTAGAGACACTTGCACCAAGTGAAATGGAGAGAGAGAGAGAGAGAGAGAGAGAGAGAGAACAAGAATCCCTGGTTATTTTTAAACTTCCACCCCCCAAGTTAAGAATGAAACGCTCCATGGCAGAAAAGCCTCAATGGGCACGGCTTGCACCAAATCTGGTTGAGGCTGCAGCTGCGGGGAAGGAGGCAGGGAGGAGGCTGCAGCTGCTGCAAAGAAAAATGGCTGAAGGGGGGAGAGGGTGGTACCCCCATCGACATGAAGAGGATGGGGTTCGTTTCAGGGGCTGTAGCATTTGAGAACACGGGAGATATTCCCGGCGATGTGCATTCGGGGGTGGGGTGAGCGTAACCTGTAAAACTGGAGGAAGATGGTCCAAGACATTTCTTGAAAGAAGTCCTTCAAGGAACCAGATGAAATAAATTCACCTCAATGTCTAATTGCATCAAGCAAGTTCCTGACACATGGGACAGACCCATTTTCCCAAAAAGATGAGCAGGAAGGGGCTATCGGGTGCAGAGAAGGTTGCCTATTTGTGGGAATGGAACAATAATGCACCAAAGCGCACGTAGAGCGCAACAGCTCGAACCCCCGGCACTTAGACGCACAACGTGCAGATAAAGTAAGGCAGGAATGCTCTCCGACTACAAACCTGTCCACGCTGAACTGTTCGTTGGAGATGGATGTTCCTGTCAGACACGTTACACATTTTTGGAATGCAGCTGGTAGTTTTCCAAGCGTACACCTTCAACGGAGAACCTTCGCCAAGTCATTTCATGCATACATTAGATAAGATTTCATCTGCATGGACGGGACCTTTAAAAAAAAAAAATCATCCTAAAAAGATCACGAGAAGAACAAGACCGACATGGGTGTTCAGCTGCAGACAGTCACGGTGCGTTTAAAACTTACTTCAAAAGAAGTAGTTGAACTCAAACATGCGTCTGCCCCCCATCTTTCAAGATTATCTGAAGATTCTCGTTTTGTTATCTTTAACCCCTATAAAAAACAGCCCAACAACTGCCTTATGATTTCCCAGAAGAAGAAAAAAAGACACAGTGGACATTTAAGCTTGAGTTTTTCCAGATACGAGATAAGCCATTAAAACCACAAAGATTTCTCTTATTCTTATTTGTGCCATGTTTTTTTCCCCTCCCCTGTGGGGCACTAGTTGCACTCCTCGTGATGTACCCATGAATGGCTACACTCCTCCCATCCATTATATAATGTACCGTTTTCTGTAAAATCATCCAGCAGCTGAGTGTATCTTCACTGCATTCATACCCTGACAAATTCCTCACGGCACAATTGACAAAAAACAAAAAACAAAAAAAAAACACAATATCAAACCCACTATTCTTCTAACACGCCTTTCCTTCATCCCAGTTTTCCCAGTGGGATTTAATATCCCCTCACGTGACCAACGCATGACATCAGCGACATAAAGCTCCAACGCAACAAAGAAGGCATACGCAAGTGAGCACGTGAGTGACAGAAGCACTGACGCCAACACAGTGAATGTGTGTTGATGGGGCGCAGAAATGATCCGTGTGTGTGAGAGAGAGAGGGAAAGGAGGGGACTTGCTGCTGCTGCTTCCCTCCGTCCACGTTCTGCCACCCATACCAGCACCTCTGAGAAAGTGGTCCAGCGTTGCTGGGTTCTGGGCGACCTGACGGGGGCGCATTTGCACTGCGGCTCAGCTGTGCCTGCTGCTGCATAACACATTCAGCGGTATTGACATCCCCCAGCCTTTCCTGTCTCCCTCCCTCAGCAGTGGAGCAGCCCCTGCCTGCAGCCTGCTCACTATTCTGAGGGTCTAAAAAAAGCAGCTAGGGGAGTAAAAATAGCAGTGCCTGCACTGGCTCGTCTGGGAGCTGCCCGCCGCAACACCTGAATACCAATAAGATCCCCTGCCATCATTGCCACGACGCCAAGGGGGATGCTGGGTCCTGAACTCGCCACTTAATACGCTCCAAGGGATGCAATAGCGCTCCAAGCATGGAGGAGAGGAGAACACTCGCGTTGGTAAAGCTAACCTGAGAAGAAGAATCCCAATAACCATTTTCAGGGAGGCTGCAGACATTGTGTTCCTCGCAGTTACATAAACCGTTATACCCATGGCAAAAAAAACAACTCATCCCACCTTTCACATTCAAACACACAACCGACTGGGAGGTCACATGTGTGGTGTACACACCGACAAAAATACAACTTAATCCAGCCAAAAGGAGACCGGGATAAGGCGGTGAGGGAGCATGAGGCGCAACAGAGAACATGCATTTTCAGAGCTGCTCAAGATAGAACCTGCATCCATTTTTATTTTATTTTCGGGGTGGGGGGGGGGGGGGAATAACTACATATTTTTCCCCCCGAAGAAGTGTCCCTGTTTTCGCCTCTACTTGTTTTCCCATGTCTCAAAGTTCCCTTTGACGACTTTAGGACAGACTTCACGCTTGCTCCGTATGAGGGATTGCTGCAAAGCCATAAACAATGCAGACAATATGCTCTTTCATGAAGAGTGAATGCCGCTTGTCAAGACTTGATGCAATCTGCTGGGTTTACTTAGATAGTAAAAATTTTTGACAATCTGTATAACCTGATCCAATCTGTATAATCTGATTGAATTGGCCTTTGGAAAGTGCCTTGAGATGACATGTATCATGAATTGGCGCTATATAAATAAAATTGAACTGAGGTTTCAGCAGAAACTAGGCTCCTTCAATAGTGTGAAGAAAAGCTAAAAATAAACCAAAAGCCATCATTTATATTTGCCCAGCCACTAGTAAGAACTTTACTTTCTCCCCCAATCAAATCAAAAGAAAGGCTTTTTCGGACCCAATGACATTCAGGTCATGTAACGCGATAGGAGCATAACTTCATACAGAACATTCCTCATCGAACATCCTAGAAGGACTGACGTCTTTCAGTAGTTGACAATATCTTAAAAACTGAACCTACCACATTTTCTTTAGACAACCCGATACAACAATGTCTTAAGCAATGCTGCCGGTTTGAAATGCTGCGTTTAAACTGCATGACGGAGGTTTTTTAACTGATGCTCTTGATATCATCTTAAAACACCTGGGGTAACGAAATAGTTGCGCAACAGGTCAAATGGGGACTGAAAAACACTGATCAACAGGAACAAATTTTAAAGTACACCTTTTAATCTAAACACCAAACGATTCCTTATTTAGCTCCTCGTCGACATGCGTTCCTACAGACTACATTTTGAAATTGTCTTTATTTAAAGCAAACCCAGGAGGCTAAATCAAATTATGCCATTTTGAAGCAAAAGACTAAATTTAACTGAATCGCAAAAGTAATCAGTTTTACTGCGACTGTTTATTCATAGCATTCAGAAATGCCAATGCAACCATTTATAGAACATAAAATGGAAAAGTCAGAATCCTTTTAAAAAGAGACACCAATTTTTATTTCCCTCAACTTACATCCTGGCCTGAGAACAAATGGCTGAGAAACACCAGCACTGTAAAAAAAAAAAAAACTTAAACTTGCCTTTACTTGCCAAGAAGCTAATTATGTGATCGCCTAATGTGAGAGGGTGTTTAATAGTCAAATATTTCAGATGGGCAAAGATTTTGACAAAAAATAAAAATAAAAAAATAGAGGGTGGTGCACAGCAATCCTTTTCCCAAAGAAGAAAATGTGCACAAGGCCTGAAGAGGAATGGAAACGAGAGATGCAGGGGATTCTTCCATCTCCATGTTTTCTCTACAGCATCCGTTCCTCCGACACGTGTCACAGAGCGTGTTCGTCACATAAACAGCGGTGCACTTTCCCTCCGCCCACACGAACGGAGCACTAGAGGGAAGCACATTCACAAGGATAAAGGAGAGACCCTGCATCCATTGAGGCACGCACGAGGACGGATTTCATTCACATGCGCATTTCAGTTAAAGCCCAGTTCATAAAAATTAACCCTGAAAAATATTTGCCTACAGTAACATGTTCACTTAGTCAGATCTGGTGTTGATAAACCTGCAGTTTATACTTTTCAAACAGACGAGACCCATGCCTGACGAGTGGCTGAATCCTCCTTACATAATGGGGCCATTTTCTAAATAAGCTAGTGTCAGAGGGAAGTAGGGGTGGAAACAGCCCATCGTGTCCCCCTCCCATCCTCACAAAAGCCTCCCCTTAGTCTAAAGTCAATTCCCTATAATGATGTTTTACAAGCACGCAACAGAGCAGGCCGCAGCTCTTGCTTACATAATTTAGCAAACTGGAATCTAAGAATGAAGGAGGGAGCGGGGCGAGGAAAAAGATCATTACAGATAAAAAAACAAAACAGATGTTTTAAAAGCTTTGAAAACCACACTAATATTTTTCTTTTAATCAACCTGACTTGATCAGTGCAGAAAGAAAATGCAATAAATGAATAAATAAAATGGTTTTGGCTATAGAAAGAAATTATGGTTTGCTTAGGCATCCATCAAAGGGGGTTGCAGCTATAAGTTGCCATGCAGAGACAGTGCTGCACAGCGGCTGGAGAAACAGTTCTGAGTCGTGCTGCAATGCCCCCGTTCTGCCCTTAGGGGTCTCAGGGAGGCAAAGGGTCTCCTGTGGAATCCCTGACCTGCTTACCAGATCTGCAGGGCTTCATCCAAACAGACATGTTGCAGGGATGGTGGTTTATATAAAGTTGTTCATCTTTCTAAAACTGCAAACTTTTTTTTTTTTTTTGCACTTGTATAGTAAAATTCTTTATCAGAAAACAGTCCAACCAGCCCAACCTGACAATGTCAGATAACATCATCGGCCAAGATAGCCTTTCGTTTCTAGAAGTGAAATCATTATGTGCAACTTTTTTCCTGCTGTATTGAAATAATTTGCTGTTAAATCACCGCTTGTCTACAGTTGTTTGGATTGAAATAAGCGATTAATAGGAGATTTACATTAACTGCATAGAAGTACAAGTCCATTTCTTGTTCGGCTGCAGTAGTGAATACACAATTTACTGTTATGTGTTGTCAAGACAAGGAATATGGGGGGGGGGGGGGTCGTAACTACAAGAACTTGAATTCCCAGAGATGAGAGATCAAATCTAAATTTCTCTTCGGGCACTCAAACTAAAGACAGCTTTCGTACATTGAAGTTTGTTAACAGTGATATCTTGAGGCAATTTCTATACCTACCGCCGCTTCGCATCTGAGCTAGAAAAGTTTGAGACCACAGCTGCTTGAACACAACATTCAACTTGGCTACATCCAAGAATACTACTAAGAGTAAAAACTGTTCATATAAAAAAAAAAAGGATACATGTAAAATAAAAAAACCAAGCACAGATGCACTGTGATGGCTAGTAGACCAAATTGGAAGATGGCTCCCACTTGACACCCTGCTTAAGGTCTCATATAATCTTGGATCAGCTCTGGCTACAAGACACTTGTAGCCCGTTTGTCTTACTAAAACTCAGGACTCCCCCCCCCCCTCTCCCTTCTGTGCACTTCAAAATAAGGTAGACTAGTCGATAAGCACTAATGCATGTGTGTGAGCGGAGAAAGCATTTCATTTCTGAATGATCAGCGAGTACTCCACCACCTTTATTCCTAAAAATAGGTGAAAATGACGAGCCATGTCAAGCAGAACCCGCAGAATCAATGTGAATTAGTTTAAAACTGAAAGCTGCCATAAGCAGTCGCCCCACTTGCTGAATGTGCCGCTTAGGAAGAAGAAATGTAAGAAAGAAAGGAAAGAAGAAGAAGAAGAAAAAAAATCACCGCCGCCTAAACTGGCTACACAGGCGCATCAGGACCAACCTGTTGAGGACAACTCATCATGGCGCAAAGCCAACACCCACCTCCCACACCCGCTCACCCAGTGCCATCCCCAGCCGTTGTGACCGGGGACAAACTACAGACTCGTCAGACTGGTGGAAGACATTGGTTTCAGGGAGTGGCATGCAAGTTGACAAGTTACGCAAAAAAAAAAAAAAAAAACGTGTGGAAAAGTTAGGATGAAGGTAAATCTCCGGTGCGACTAAAGACCAACCCCCTGAGTCATGCTTGATCCGCAAGAAGAAAAAAAGAAGACTCCGCATGAGCATGACAATTAATACGCAGAATAAGTCAGTCTTTCATTACGCAGAAGCCAGAACAGAAACCTCTAGTAAGAAGTTAGTATAAATGTCTAAATGGCTTTCTTCTTGGGGGTTGGTTGGAGGAGAGAGAGGGGTGATCAGAATATATAAGACGAATGGATGACGATGAACAAGCATGATTCATCAGTGCAGGGACATTCCTCCGCATACCCCGTCAGAGCCACGAGGGGGGTGCGGGGGACAATTGTCATGATCATTCCTAAAGGTGCCCTATCGTTGCGTCACCCACTCACCCCTTCTCTTATGGAACCACGGGAATAAAAAAAGTGTGTGTGTGTGTGTGGGGGGGGGGGGGGGGGGAGAGAATTCGTGGCTGAACTGCGTCACGGTTTTCACATCAACTGTGTGGCGTTTCGGTGTGGACAGTTTTCAAGATCATCCGCCTGCTTTTCTTTGGATAAAAAGCAGCAGGGTACCGACCCACCCCGACGCAAAGGAAAATAAAATAAAATGCTAAATTGCGTAATAGTCCTTGTCAGAAAGGGAAAAGACTGGAGAAGTGGGTCAAACGTTGCTAGTATTCAACATAACAAAAAAAAATAAAAAATTACACACGATGAATGGGTCCCACTGGATCAAATTTGTTGTTGTTCAATTATCGGTGTTCATCGAACATGAGGACCCCCCCCCCCCCCAAAAAAATGATCATGAAAAATATAACAAGTGAAGAGTAGCACGTGTCAAAATGATGGAGTGACAACTTTAACGTGACACGTGCCAATCAAAGCGTCAGAAATGAGCTGAATGTGGGTCACAGATTGGTCTCACATTCCTGGCGTTGTTTTTTGGGTGCCGGGAGCCTAAAACGGCTCTCTGAAAAGTGCGCATAGCCTGCGCAATTTTGGCTCCTGGCTCGTCAATGTGGGGCACCCCCTCCATTGCCCACTTTCCGTCACATGGCTCCAGCTGGGGGTTAAAGACACTTCTTGGGAGCCACTTGAAGCCAGACGGTTAGGGAAATGAAAAACAAAAGAAAAAATAACAAAAACAAATATAAAAATCGAACGAACACGGGCCAATAACTTGCCAGTCAATTAAGCGCTTACCTGCGCCTGTTACGCAACATAAACCTATCCTTGAAGTAAGTCACAGAAAACAAAACCCCAGCTGGATGCAGCTTTACGGAGTGCAAAGGGAAGTTTGAGCCCCACGGTACCCTCCACTTCGGGGCTGGTGACCGCCATGTAACTGCAGGTGGCGTGAGGGGGGATGATTGCTGAAAGCCGACTCACCTGCCCATTTGCCCAGCTTCGGGGTGAGAAGCTGCCCGTTCCCCAGGATCCATATCCTAAAGCCTGTGAGCAGCCTGTAGAGCAGCCACAGCGCCAGGGAGGCCACGGTGAACGCACCGACCCAGAAGAGGGGCGTCTCGGCCCTGCTGATCAGCTCATCCACGCTCCCCCGGTTCATGGCAGCAGCTTCTCGGTGACTCGGCGTGTGGGAGAGAGAGAGTGTGTAATACTGGAGACCTCAATTTTAGGCAATGTGCTCTAATTTCCAAGCCACAACGTGAGAGAGAGTCCCTTTATAAGGAGGTTGTAGCATCACACACACACACTCCCACCCCCCAACACTTGTGTAGCCTGATTTGAAGTGCCACGCCCACCTCCGCTCCTGAGCGGCTGCAGCAAACGTCCCT
Organism: Fundulus diaphanus; assembly: GCA_037039145.1. Taxonomy (NCBI): domain Eukaryota; kingdom Metazoa; phylum Chordata; class Actinopteri; order Cyprinodontiformes; family Fundulidae; genus Fundulus; species Fundulus diaphanus. The sequence continues at coordinate 41,578,805 of CM073134.1, forward strand.
CTGCTCATCCGCCTCGCCTCATTGGACCGCTCCCACGTCCATCGTCTCTGGAGCTTCCCCATTCATTAGGTTTTCTGCAAGGAGCAGGGGCGGGACCGAGTCCATACCCGGAACGCGGAGTGATTGGAGGAGCATTACGGCAGCTCCCATCCGGAGGTTGTGATTGGCTGTCGCCGGAACAGGTTAGACAGTTTCAGCCAGAATTATGAAACCCTCCGAACCCACGCTTTCGAAAAAAAACCTGCCCCTACCACTTTATGAATGAAATTGTGCCTTCATTGGTGAGGAATGTGCGCACCCACCCGCCCGAGAGAGACAGACTTTAAAGGCTCTCTATTGGCTGAAGTGACGCCAGTCTGTGAGGTCAGTTAAGCATGACTCACTCCGCTATTTTAGGTATTCTGCCCACATCGCACTGCTGATAATCACCCAAAAATGTGACAATAGGGGTATGTAAGCGTCCTGCCATCTAGATCCAGATTGATGTGGCACCATTCAGATCCGGCTAGTCCCGCTCTACCTGTAAGTTGTCAGCGTGGCAGATAAAAACTACAATCCCCAGCAAAAAAAAAAAAAACATCCACCCTGCAGTCCCCCGAGCTCTCGCGAGATTACCCACCAATAGTAAGGTCCTCAACCCGAAAACATTGAGGTGTGATGCGTGTGTTACATAAACATTCAGGCATGCTTGTAAATTCCCATCGCTTTTATTTCACAATGTTTTTTTTAAAAAAAATGTGCACACAGGCAGTGCACGTTACACCACAGACAGCTGTGAGCATTTTTCGTTTGTTTCTGCAAGAATGTGCAGGAAAGCCTGTGTGCAACAGTTTTTTTTCATTACCCTTCACAGCAACACTCGATCTGCCTGCAAGCCGCCATGCTCCCCGTCTTTTTCCCCATCCGTCTATCCATACGGACAAACCAAACACGAAATGCAGGTGGATCAAGACTCTGGGGCTCCGAGCAAAAGCCTGTCATGTACTCCGCAGAGGGATGAGAGTATAAAAATTGGCTTGCCTCCTGAAATTCCTCGTGCTGCTGCTCGCAAAATTTGACACAAAGCCGGGAGACCCGAGAGGAAGGGGCTGCAAGTTGTGTAACAGTTTCATAACATTTAGTTAAATGCTATAGGAACAAAACGTTTCTGTCACTGCAACAAAAAAATGCATATTTGCACAAATGTCATCTTTAATACAATTGATTTATTACACACAGACTTGTAACCTGACATTTTACTGCTATTAAATAGTAGGAAGAATAAATATGTACAGGTTCAAACAAGAAAAAAAAGAATCTACATTTTCAAACAGATCAACAATTTAATGTATAAATCATCACACAACCAACAACATAGGATCAATTTAAATACATCCCGTCATCATCTTTAAATTTACACTTTAATAGGCACACACACACACACACACACACAGACACACACACACACAATTCTGAATTAAAGGCAATCCAGCTTCCGGTCAGTGTGGCGATCTGGCTGTCCATCCGCTGTAAAGAAACAAAAATACTTTTACAAATCTATACACTCTATAATCTTTAGTCCTGTCCAAAATCTATACACAGATACATACAAAGCTTTTGTCCCCCAACTGTAAAGATGTGTATAAAGACTTGAAATAGTTTTCAACATGTTGTAGAATTTTTTTTAAAGAACTAAAAATTGAAGGCGGATATACATTTTCATTTTAGCACATTTATTCAGTGGGGGGAAAATCCTATGTTTGTGAAATAATTATTTTGAACAAAATCCCTGTTGACACAAGCGTTGCTTCACTATATACCTTTAGTATAAGCATTACTGCAGTATTTCTTTTTCTTCAAAGTCTCCTTTGAACTTCTAAGTAATGATCCATGACTTGCTGATTAGCTGGGGTGTACATCTGACAGCACTGTTTCTTTGACTAGCTCCTCAAAATGGGAAAGACAATAAAACATGCATTTCACACAGACCAAAACTGTGTCAATTTCAAAAGTCAGCAAAGGGCTGGGAGACGTATTCAATATAAACTTGATAACATGTATATTCAGAGCCAAAATTAACTGCAACTGTGACAAACTGGACTCTTTGCACTTGACCCTTATTAATCTTGCCACCACAGACAGTGAGCAGAATGCTAAAGGAGGTCAAAACAACGTCCAAAGCTCATTGCTATTATTAGAGAACTGCAGCAAAGAAAACTAAGTGACTATAACAACCAACATCTGCACGCTAATCGGCAGTTAGCCTTTTCTGTCCTACTATCACAAACAAAAACATTGAGTTTGCTTCAACTCTACGGATATTTTAACTGCAACAGTGTGCTTTGGTCCTTTAATCCTTTAAAATACCAAGACATTTAAACTAAAGAATCCGGTAGACTCCACAGACAGAAATGAGTCATAACAAAGTTTTTTAAGCAGGTAAATTACCTAAAACTTATCACCAGCTCAACAAAGAAAAGATTAGCCAGACACAAAATCAACCTTCTTCTGTGGCCATTTCCGTCCACAGCACTAAATCCTATAGAAAACCCGTTGCCAGGATTCTGGATGTTGTACAAAGAGGAAGGGTGAGAAACCTTTATCACTGTATTTTTCATATCTGTGGGATGTAATGGCTTAAAACGAAGTACTGTAGTGTCAACACAACTGGTGTCGATTTTGGCAAAAAAATAAATAAAAAAAAAGATATCTTAACATGGGTTCTTTTTTTCCCCCACTAAATAAATTTACTCATATCACAGGCTGATTTGTTCTGTTACTGTATTTTATCCTCAGCATCGGATGCTGGGACAGTAACAGATTAGGTAGCTTTCTACATCTCTTTACCAGGGATTCCAACAACTGTGATGGTGCAAGACAGCTGCGAGATGCCAAACACACAGAAACAGGAGTTAGATGTATGCAGCTCCTCAGCATGTAAGAGGAAGGGTACAAATTAAGATCTAATAATTATGAACAAAGAGAAAACTTTGACGGCTTTATAAAAACATGTCATTGTTGCCCTTTATGTGCATAAAGCACACTCTTCCATTGCACCAAGGAGACACACACACACACACACACACACACACTCAGAATCCCCCTAAGATTTAAAGCCTTTGTTAGGTTTCTGCTCCCCTCTTTTTTCCACGCACCCATTTTCTCCCACCTGGTTAGAATCCGTGCTGACCCCGCTCCCCCCCCCCCCCCCCCCCCCACACACACACACACACACACACACACACACACTCACACACGACATGAATCCTCTCACATTCACTTCAGCATCTCATACATTCTGTATTAATTGTGCATCAAATTGTTTAACAGCTGCAACAAGTGCAAAAAATGTTCGATCCAAGCACAATTTATTGTATAATTTTAACACGCTGACACAGCATTTCCAGGCACTTTTTCTTGTTCTCCAAAATTTGCCTCAATTAAACAGGACGTTTTTACTTGGGAGTATTTAAGCTTCTACTCAGAATTTGCCAGATTTCATATTTTCTGTCTAATCGTCTCTTCCCGTTTTGTGCTGCTGTCCAGTTCCGTGGTGCTGAAACGCGCATTTCAGGGCAGCAGGACGAAGGACAGCGTAAAAACGAACCCCGACCCCTCCGCCCCCCATAGCTCTCAGGTGTGCGCTGTTTGGTTTGCGCTTTATGCACACATTGACCAACAGCTGCTAAGAGAGGAATTTGTGTCGGAAAAAAATGGGCAGAAGCGCCCCGAAGTTGCATATTTTATTCTTTGACAATTGTTTGGCCGTAAGATTAAAATAAACCCAGATCGTCTGTAGTTCTAGTCCACGAGGTTTAACATGAGCAGAGCTCCGTCAAAATTGCAAGAGGAGTTTTCTTTTCTTTGTTTTTCTGACCTGCGCAGCTGTTTCGGTCAGACAGTTGACGATCCCGCCGCGTCTTTTACGCACGGGAACCCCGCTCCTTGAAACGGTCGGATACCACTTACTCGCGTGTTTACTTTTAACATGTGCCAAACCTCGATAGGCTCCTATTAAAGATAAGCTCCCCGCAAGAAGAAAACGCACAATTTACACTCAGCACACACGGTCGGCTCTGGGGAACCTTCGGGAGCCTTTAACTTTTCTTCCTGAACCCCGAAAAACTGCTTTCACTCACTAACAGGCCGACAAACGGAAGCTGGGCGCACCCTCTCAGGAAAACAGCGTTAAACTCATACAGACTCACGCATCACATGTTCGGATTTACATACCTTCAATCCCGTTTCCTCTGACGGACAGCAGCGATGTTCCAGCGGTTCATCCATCTGAAAACACACAGCCCAGCGCAGCTCAGTCTTATTGTTTTTGTAAAAGAACTTTTAAAAAGTTAAGCTGCACCACTAATTGTTTACCCTTCTTCTGAAATGAGGTACAAACACATTTATACTGTTTCTGATTGGTACGCCTTTATTAGAATCTGTGCACTTTGATTCTATAACAATCTGCCAGTTTAAATATAAAAAAATAATGTCCTACTCAAAAACGCACACAGGGAGAGACTTTTAACCACATTTATTTATGTAGAAGAGTTTTAAAAGATTACTAACTCATACATTCATTTCTACAAATTGAATCAACAATCCTATAAAACTTGATTACAGATAAGTTAACTTTAAAAGCATTTCTTCTGTTCTTTCACGGTAAGGTGTTTGACATTTTATACCATCAGCCCCAGATTACCAAACAACCCAAACTTCTGGATACACACCTGTTCTGTGAGCATCTAACCCAGCGCGAGGAGTCAGAGCTGAGTGTGTAGCTGCTCAGTATGACGAGTCGGAGGCCCTGTCTCCCTGTGCTTCATTCTGAAAGAAACACAAAGAGATGTCAGGTTCAACACGGCGCCTCTTTGTTTTTATCACAAACACGCACTGAGGAGAAAAAAAACCCTCACACTCTGATGCTGTGCTGATCTTAAGGGATACAGCGAAACACACACACACACACACACACACACACACACACACACACACACACACACACACACACACACACACACACACACACACGCCTTCATGTAGGTAAATTCACATTAAAGCATCACTATTAAGATGTGAATGTGAAGCCTCCTGACCTTGCAGACGCATCACACACACGCCTGTAAAGTTATCTGTCCCAAACAGGATGATGATCAGAATATTTATTGATCCGAGCAGTTTTTAAGCAGGGAGTGAGGAGTATGCCCTGTAAATTGTCAAATTAAATCAGTAATCTGACATGGATTTTATTAAATTTTTTTGACTACTGTGAATGCCTTGTCAAAGATAACACTTTGACCATGCTATAATAAAATGTTTATTATTATTCATACAACAAGGAGGAAAGTGTAAAACACAGCATAACTAAAATAAAAGCAGCACTTATAAAAGTCAGAGTTGTTTTTTTGTCTTTAGACCTCAACTTGCATCACTCTGGTCCTGTGTCTGCCTCTTGTGCTCACCATGGGGACCGGATGACTCTGACAGAAACACATCTCAGAATTATTACTGTGATTTATCAAACACACAATATTCGGCTTTGCAAAATACATCTTCCAAATGACTTTCTTCTAAACTCCAGCAGCCTTTGTGCAGGAATTCTGAAATAGAAAGCTGATTTTTCTAGATGCATCTACACTGGTCACTTGACCACAAAAACAAGTTTCTTATTATTACTACCAAAACTTCCCCCAAATTCTCAAGAGTCGCCCAGGATTCTCTTCACTTCTCCTCATGATGTAGTTTGAAAATATCAGCTCAGGCTCCCCTGCACTTCTGATGTATCAAAATACAACTAAATATTCCTACTAGGCACGCGATTAAACAAAAGGAATGGTGACAAAAAAGTAATAATTATATATTGACCAGGGATGGTGTCTAATTAGCCATTTACACGGGGAAAACTACAGACTTTTCAGATTCAATAACCCTGTTCTATTATGCTGTCTTGAAATAGCAATCAAATCATTTAGATTTTAAACATGCTGAGATGTTCAAAGTATTTGCTTAAAATGAGCATCTGCAAGTGTGTGTGTGTGTGTTAAGATAAATGCACTAACCCTAGCTCTCTGATTTATTGTATGTTGAAAGACTCACTGGTTACGGTTTTTGGCTTATGGGCCACCAGATCTTTATAAAAAGTTTTGGTATTCCTAAGAGTCTATGATGCCAAGCCTTGTAATGAGGGCCTTTGGGAGAGAAACATGCCCACAGCACCATACGTTCACCACCATACTTAGCAGTGGGCATGGGGGTGGAGGACTTTACCGCTTCTCATCCTTTCTTTCACATTAAACTCACCTTTAGTGTTTGTGTCCAATAACCTCAGTCTCAGTGTCACACACAGTTCTACTTAAAGTTTACGGTTTGTTAGAACTTGGGTGCCCTTTTATATGTTCATGTCCTGCCTTGTTTCCAATACACACTCCTTTTGTCAGTATTACTATTAATCCTATAATTTTACACATTTCTGGTTTTTACCTATACTGGTCTGAATTAAAATCAATGTGTATTAATTTTGCTTTGGGGAACAAACTGTGGATGTGTTATAGTTTTATTTTGTTTTTTTGGCATGGCTGCAGCATTTTACATTGCATCCATGAGTCACGCCCCATTTCCTTTCCGAGATTAGACATCAGGGGCGGAGATGGGTCCTGCTCCAACTTGACTTTCCTGGTTTCAGATAGTGTTCTCAGAAATCAGGTGTTGGCTCATCTCTTAGCTCACCTGTCCTGCTACCTCCACCCAGTAGTCATCTCTCCTCGTCTTGATCTTCCACGCCTCGTTTCATCTGCTCATTTAGTTTCCTCTTCCTGTCCCCTGGTGTCTCTAATAACCAAAAATAACAAAAAACACACATTAAATTAAAAAATACACGAAAACCTATAAGGTATAAATATTTGTTTAGAAAGACTTAAAAAATAGTAAAATTAAATTTAGCACAAATTGTGTCTTGTTTTAAAATTAACCCCTCTTTCTTCCTTTTTTTCAGGCTAATTCTGATTGGTTCAACTTCATCATAACATTCACATATATAATTGAGCAATAATATTAAACGTAGACATGTAAGCAGAGTGAAAATGTTCAAGCTTTTCCAGCTGGACACCAGCCTCTGCAGCACAAAGATCTCGACCACAGTCAGCCATTTTCTCCCAGACATCAGGGCAACTTTACTCAGGATCTACTGCTGCTTACAATCTTCCATGGCGAGGTTTGTAAGAAAAATCACCAGCATTCCTAAAGCCAGACATGAACCAATACAGACGTGGAGCAACAAAAAAGGGATTCTTAGGATGACAAGGAGGTTTGCATCATTCTCTCCTCTCTCACTGGCCAAAAAAAATGGTTCCAATAAAATAGCTGGTAACAACCGTGTGTGTGGTCGCAAAGTCTGGAAGAACAAGAGGATGCAAATCTTTTTCTCCTAACCTCCTAAACACCAAAATGTTTTCCCCCCTTCCAACGAGTCACATGTTAAGCCTCAGAGATCCCCTACGACCTGCTCAGGTGCAGCCCACTCTCATTCTGTCACAGTGGATAGTTGATGTTTGTGTTTCCACAACTAACCTACATAAAGTCCTGCTCCGCCAGCATGGTCCAGCCACCGTAAACTGCTGCATCTGAGGGGACACACAGCCAAAATTAGCCAAACTGTTCAGAAATAACAGAGGAAAATCAGCACCTCTCACAGCTTCCTACCCTGTAGGAACAACATAGGGCGACTGAACATAACAGCACTTCTCTGACGTGTACTTTAACGGTTTTACGAGCTCTGGGTTCAGCCGGAAATGTGTCTTTAGAAGGAAACGGTAACACTGAATATACAAGTACTCTAGTTTTGTTTTTCCATTTTCTTTTTTTTTTTTTTTTTGCTTTCTAGTCATTTACATGTTTAAAAAAGCTAAAATCTCCCTGTGGAGTTTCCTTTACCTTTTACAGGTGTTGTTATACGTGCAGTTTTTAGCCTCTTTGAACATTCAAACTGCAAAAAGTCTTACGTAAAAAAACAACAAACCACCTGATTTGTTGAAACAGCAGAAACTGAACAGAGACCTTCAGTGGGATTAATTTAAAGGGCTTTTGTTGTAAATTGTTTTAAACCCCCCACCGAAATATTTCTGGCATGGAAACAGTTTTTTCTCTGATATTTACTAATAAACAGGTTAAAGAATTTTTACATTTGCAGTTTGTGTGTGAAAATGGGTTTTGAATATTCAATTGAACTCTTCATTTTTTTTATACTCAGCTGAAGTTGAGAACTGTTACAATTCTTACTGATTTATTTCTTTTATTCTTATATAGATTGATTGCAGAGCGGCTTTAGATCTTTCTTTGTTTTTTATAGCTGCACCCCAAAGGGACGTTAGTAAGAAAAACACTCGCACACATTCAGACATTAAGACTGTGTAGTCTTTAGACGTCATTGTTTTGGGAGGTTTCTTTTGACAGTTTAAATGTTATATTTTGTTATATATGTTAAATATTTTCACTTAATATTTCTCTTAACTGGGCAATAAATGTTTTCTACAAATTAAGAACAAAAGGAGAAAAAAATGTTCAGTGTGTAAGCGTTGCTCCTATCATTTCTCATTTTCGCCCTGCGTGTCTTTAAACATGCAGACCTTATCAAACACTTTTCACCAACTCTTATGTGAGATTTATCGTCCTACATGGTTCAGAATTTCATGATCTGCGATTTAAGAGCCCTTACACTTTGCTAGAACCGACACACACACAGGCGAGCCACTTTAAAAACAAAAAAGATTTGCCTTTCACTCTGCATCTTCTAGTTTGTGCAAGGAATTTCTCCCTAGAAGCTCCTAGCACACAGAGAGTCACTTACAACATCCAAGTTGTGAGCTGGCATTCATATTTAACAGAACACAGCACAAATATCTACCTCACACACACACACACACACACACACACACACACACATACACACACACACACACACACACACACACACACACACACACACGCACACACGCACACACACACACAGACTTAGAGCCTAATATTTTTATTCAAAACACCCCTGCAAAACCTGATATAATGTCTTGCCAAATTAAAAATTCTTCTATACCATGAGAGATAACTACATAATTTCTGTAGAAGTTTAAAGTAGTTCATAGTGCAGCTTTTTTTTAATGAACTCTTCCATTACAGTCTCATCCGTGTAGTTTGGCGTCCTGTATCTGATATGCAGTTGTGCACAGAAGCCTACATAATGCCAGTAAGAGCCCGTAGCATTCGCTCCTCGCTCTATGCCCATCTCTAACTCCATTTTGTCAACATCCCAGCCAGCAGATGCATGCTTCTAACAAAACGTCACACAGGCTTAAACGGCCTCACAACAGTATTACCAGCACCTTTGACTTTTGGACATTTTGTCAAGTTACAAACCAAAAAAATAAATAACAAAAAATGTAAATGGAAGGGAAAAGGTATGCATTTGTTTCAACCTGCCCTCAGTTAGTACTCTATGAGCTTTGCACAATAAGAGACTGACATTTTTTGCCCATTCTTCCTTGCAAAACAGCTCGAATTCAGCCAGATTAGAAAGAACGAGTCTGTAAACAGCAGTTTTCAAGCTACAAACTTTCATTTGGGTTCAGGTCTGGACTTTGACATGAAAAAGCTTTGCTCTAAATCCTTCCACTCAAGCTCTGGCTGTATGTCTGAAATTCTTCTCCTGCTGGACAGTAAACTTTCACATCAAGTCTTTGCTCAGGATTGTCCTCTATTTCACTCCATCCATCTTCCCGTTATGCCTATCCAGCTTCCCTGTCCCTGCTGAGGGGAAAGGATCCCCACAGTATGATGCTGCCACCATCAAGTTGCCCATTGGGCGATGACCACTCAGACCAATGTGCTATGTAAAGTTTCTGCCAGAGATAGCATTTGGGATGCAGGCCAAACAGTTTACTTGACCATTTGTACTAGGCTTTTTAAACACAAGAATCCACATTGATCTAAACCATTGCTCCAACAAACCTCTTCTTCACAGAAGAGCATTATTTAAACACAGATCCGATTACACACACTATACTATAATTAGTAATTAGGGGATTTTTCTGACAGTCTGACAATCAGTCTCATCGGATTTTAATTAGGGATATCAGATTTAACAGGGGCAAAATACAAATACACGTCAACATTTTTTAATTTTATTAGTAAAAACTTTTGATTTCATTTTCCTTCCACTTCACAACTATGCTCCACTTTGTTTTGGACTGCCACACAAAATCCCAATAAAAAGAAAGGTGCAAAGAGTTTAGGAAGTATGAATACTTTATTACCTTGAAAAAAAAAACATTATTTCTTGTAGTGCTTTTTATATGTGAATCCGTGGGAATGCTGAATCAGTGTCTCACAGAAATTTCCTGATGGTAACATGATGACAACGAAGATTCTTGATTCTTACTGTCGCGAGGCACTGTCCTTCTAAGGAACATTACCTGCATTCATCAGGTTTCTGTGAAGGGAACATGAAGAAACCTTCGACATCTAATAAGCCTACTAATGAACATTTAATGTAAGTGTGTTTCAAGCCTTTTTTTAAATTTATGCTTCAACAGCAAAAATTTGCAACAAAGCCCATCTAAATTCATTTCATCAGGTGTGTTCACTTCATGTGAAAGTTATGGACAAACTTTGAGGTAAGGCCTTCAAACGTCTCAGATTTATTAAATTAAATTAATAAATTACCTTTGACCAGAACATTAGTGTAAAATAATTATATACAAACAATCCTTGATAAGTGATACCCTCAGAATCATTTTACATGAATCCAGCCAGTTTCTGACACGAGGAATCACTGGATAAAAACAACTCAAAGAACGACTAAAGACACTTTCACATCTGTAGAAACTTCATCCATTTTTCATTCCTCCCATCTTGGCTCTTATTTAACAGATACTGAACTTTGCAACTTTTGGGAAGATATCTTTTTTCAATTATTGCCAATAAAAACTGTTTACAATTTTCAGATTTTCCTAATGATTTTGAAGCTTTGTGTGTAAGTAAACAGGAGCTTTGATCCATGAATAGAAAATATATAACTTATTCTCCCTAGTGGGAAATCAACTACATCATGGCAAGATTCATGCTGTTGCAGTTAATGGAAGAAACATCAGCATAAACATTTGGGGAAATCAAACCAAGTCTCCACAAATATCTCCTACAGGTCCATTGATGGTCTGGTTTGAGAGCAGCTGAACTGGATTAAAATTCAGGATGTACGTCTCACCTAAAATGCTGTCACGGTTGGAAAAAACAATCTTCCTGCAGCAGTGTTTTGGTTATGAAATCCATCACAGTCAGCCACATTGTAAAACCTCAGGTCACCCAGATTTTGGTACCTCATCCAAACTGTGCAACTTCTTAAAACTCCCCAAATCAGCTGCTTTTTCTTTAATAAACTGAGACATCCTGACAGGGACTGAAAGGTGGTTTTAAATGTGTATTAACAAATATAAGAGATTTTGTATGATAACATTTTTGTGCGTTTGGATATTTTCTTCCTTCTAAAGTCATTTACGTTATATATGCACGCATATGCGAACAGGTATGAAGCTCGGTCACAGGTGTTTACCTTTCCATGCTGAGATCAGGCTTGTCTCACTGGTTCCAAGTGCAGAGAGGATAAATATGTCCAGGGTTGGCTGTCTCAGTTTCGGCTGCTGATGGAAACAAAGGTGTTGGGTTGTGCTGAGCTCTTAAGAACTTCTTAGCTTCCTCAGCCCTCTGTGCTGGAGCCAACGACCTCTGATCCTTCTCTTTATGTTCTTCTTCTCCTTTATCATCCTTCATCCCTCCTCTAGGAGTCATCACTTTTGTCCTACAAGGAATCACCCACAAACAATTATGGGTTCAGGAAGACATTGGGAAATAATGTACAATATTGTTTTGCTTCTGTTATTTTCTTAATTTTTTTTTACATTTTTGCTGTACACGTCCACACACTACTCCACAACTGTAACGTAAATTGAATAGTTTCCACTAAATGTTTAGAAAACTTATATTGTTATTGGTTCAGGAATTAGATGCCGTTTTTGTTTTTATAAATGCATGGAGGGGCTTTTATTCAATGTCAAATGTCCTCTGTCGGTGCTGTTAACAAAGACAGGAGTTCTTTTTACAGCTGGACAAAAGCTGTGGGGGTTCCTCGGACCTGCAGCGATAACTATGAAATAGTTAAATGAGCAAGCAAATGAGTCAAAAGAAGAAGCACTCAAGAATTGAATGTGCACACAATAAAGAATGCTAAAAATGATTTCTTAACCACAATTTTCAAATGATGTGAAAACACACACACACACACACAACCAGAATACAGTAATTTTAAAGGTATGATTCACAAACAGACACTAATCCCTTTGACTACTTTATGGCAGCTTTTTTAATTTTTTACTTTTGATTTTAATTTTTTTACAAATGAAACAAATACGTATACTGAAATCACTGGGTAACAGCAGTATTTTCTAGGTGTGTATGTTTGAACCTGATCCCCACTCTTAATGATGATGATTAATGTTTTCCATGCTTCACACAATTTTAGATTAATATGTTTTTACTGTTGCAACTCCTTATTTTGTCTATTTCTGCTGTTTCACAGCTTTTCTTTTAACTGCTTGCACAAAAACAATTTTCTCGCATACCCCAGTCAGTGAAATTTTGCTATTTATAAAACTCTAATTTAATATATTCTATTCAGGTCTGATAATATAATGTCTATAGCGCAAAGCACAGTTAATTTTTAACAGAAAGAAATTACCTCGTGTGCCTGTGTGTGTTTGTGTGTGTGTGTGTGTGTGTTTTAATTTACATGCAACCCATTTTTACCTTTAAATTACTTTTTTACTATCCCATATATATTATTTGGTTTATTAGATACATAAACATTTTATTCATTTTGGCTATAATAGAGCGACAGAAGAAAAAAAATCACATGCAAAGCTGTGATCAGCTCATCAAAGAAAAGCACTACTTTTCACTTAATGTAGGTCCGGTCTAAAACAACAGCTTTCTTTTAGGCTCTCTTTGTCTCAACATCTCCCTCCTAACAGAGATCCAGGAGCGGAGCTTTGCTTCTGTGGAGCCCAGAGCCTTCAGCTCTACAGTCAGCCATTTTCTGTCATACTGTCATGCTTTAAAAATTCTTTCAGAACCAGTTTATTCATGAATTTAAAAAAAAAATTAAACCTGTAAACAACTGTGCAATAACCCCAAAAAAGAGCATTTTTCGTTCTATGGTTATTTGTTGACAGCGTTACTAACATGGCCACCTATAGAGGGGTCAGATCAAAATGGCTGACATTACTCCAAAAAGCATTCACAGAAACACACTCCATCTATGTGTAGTTATAAAGGCAAACAAATAAAAAGTAGGATCCTTGTCTCTACTATTTTGATGTTTTTCTTTCAGATGTTTTTTTTTTATGTTGAGAGCGGCCAATGGAGATGAGAGCATTACAAATCTAAACATAATCTTTTCAAATCAAATTGTTTATCTTCTTGTTGCCTTTATTATCTTTATTCATTTTGACCACATAAATATCTCCTAGAGATAATGTTAGATATCCACCTACAAGTTCTAAACGTTCACACAAAAAAAGAAAGCCATTGATTGTTCTAGTTGTACATTTAGAGGTTTACTGATCAGCAACATTTAGAGTTTATTATGCAGTGATTATGTTTGTGAATCAAACAGCACAGAGGAGAATAAAGAGGCTTCCATTGAAGAGGGCATGTTGTAATAAAAAGAAAACCTGGAGCACTGCATCTGTGCTAAAAATGCGTCTGTTTCCAATGGCCCGTTGAAAAACACTCATGAAGAATACAACCAGCTCTGTTTTTGGGATCTTTTGGGCCTGAAAATATCTCAATATTGCATCCAGATGTTTTCTTGCATCCCAGAATGGTCCAGCCTACCAATCACCCTAAATGGCAAACCTTTATTTCGAATCCTGCTGCATGGACTCTGCTCCTAACAAGAAGTCAAAGATCTTCTGCGCTTGATTTCAGCGTTGAGCTCAGATGCAAAATTACATCAGTTGTTCTACAGGTTTAATAAACAATGCTGAGGTATTGTTTATTATGGAGGAAAGCAGACTTAAATATCTTTAAGTAACTGCATGTCCTAAATTTGGTTCCACATTGTCAGCACAATCAAGCAGCAAAAGTCATTTTAGATCCTTTTTGATACGACTTTTATCTCAAATAACAGGTTTCTTTGTTGGTTCTATAATGAAAGCTTGGTTTAGTAATTTATTCACTATTTCCTATCTGCCTTTGCAAAATTCTTTATACTCCTTCAACTTTTCTACGTTCCCCTTTACTATCACAAACAGCAGTGTGTATAATTGGGATTTTATGTGACAGACTAATGCAAAATAGTGCATAATTGGGAGGTGGAACTAAATACAGCATTTCTGGGAGGAAAACCTGTTAGATACTTTAGCCTTCTGGAGCAGAAGTTTAGCCTTACAGTCAGATCAAAGCATACTTGTGGTCTAGAGAGACCTAAATCCAATTGAGGCAATATTTGAAAAATGCTCTTTCATTTCCAGATGTGCAAAGCTGGGAGAGAGGTATCCCAAATTACTTGGTTCTGCAGAGTTGTGTCAGGAAAGCTGAATACATGTGCACACAACTCTTTTCCCATTTATATTTGGGAAATATTTTGAAGACAGCGTATCCTTTACCTTCCACTTCACCTTTATGCTCTACTTTGTTTTGCTCTGTCACATAAAGTCCAAATAAGACATTAAAATTTGTCATTGTTCCAAGACAGAATATGAATAAGTTTAAGGTCTGAATTATTTTGCAACACACAGTAAATCAATTAAACTACTCATGTGCATTTTTATTAGTACTTATATTATAAATACTGTGGAACATCTCTACATGATGATGTTTCTACTTAAAAAAAAGCATCCCATGAATCAAGCGTGTGTGTGGTTATGAGCTTTTAGACCCCATTTTCTTTTATATAAATTTGAATGCAAATATGATGATGGCACAATGCATAAAGCTTTTATCACCAGTACCGTGCATTGGGGGAACGCTCAAAAGTTTAAATTAAGAGACCTTTCTTGTTTAATTTCTTTGTCACTAACATTACAAACAGAAAAATTAAACCTGCATCACTTTTGGTACATCACCAAAACCCTTGGATTTAAATTTGGCAGCAATTTGAAAACGACCCCCTGTTCAAACATTCAGACCTCTCCCTGAGGAGCATGACAGAGACAACAATAAAAAATAAAGTAAAAAAAAAAAATCAGTCCATTTACCTATTTTCTACTTGAATTTTTGTTACTTTTCAATTTTTTGGGTGGGGGGATATAGATTATCTTTAATGTTTTATTTTTGTTGCACTTTTAAAAAGCTATAAAAAATGGGCTTACAGTGCTCATAACGTTAAAAGTGTATATCAAATAGATCTTATAATAGAAGTGAGGCTCTCGGTTGGGAGGAAGATTAAAATAAATGTTTGTACTTTTTTTTATTTTATTGCCTGGTGCTTGTTTTGAAAGACCCTCATTAACCTCTCATGAACCCAACCAGCCAAAAGAAAAAAAAAAGACCTTTTCCAGGTAGAGTATCCTGTAATTACTAGAATTTCTCCTGAAAGCTGCCCCATGTCTGGAGCAGCACTCAACATGGTCTGTGCTGAGCAGCAACATTTCTAATTGCCCTTTATATATTTTCTCAAATGCTTACCATCTCCCATTTCTACCGTCTTCTTTATTCAGATACTCAGAACAAAAACAGGGAGAGGCAAATAAAAGTTAAGAAACGTGTGCTTTGTGCATCTGAACCTGGTCCTCTCTTAGCTCTAAGCTTCCCTGTTTCTCTTTCAAACTTTCTGATGCCATTGCAGTTTAGGAACCTCAAAAACAGGAAGCAGGACCTTCACAAAGTTTTCAAAGCTATTTTAACCTTTGCAACAAGTTAGAAGTAGGGATTAACTGTTAACTGTAGATTCAGATCTGTTAAAAATGCTTAAAACATAATTTGCCAGTGAAGTAAAATCTCTCCCAAAGTGAATCGGTTTATTAACCTGAAATTACATACTTACCTCTGCACAATTACAAATACCATGCAAGGATAAAGGTCTCCGGTTAGCCATGAAATTCCTTAAAGTTTTTTTTTTCTTGATTTAACATTCAAAAATGCACAATTTAATTTATGTTAAAGTTAAAGGCCTAATGTATTAAAAAAAAGAAAATCCCTTCTTTCTTAAATGGACAGAAGTCTCCAAACCATTTCTTTGTTTCCATATAAATAAAAATTATTTATATTAGAGTTATTTATTCTATTTCACTGCTTTTAGTGCCCTTTTGGTAAGATATTAGAGCAGATATTGCGCTATGTTTACCTGCCATGGTTCATAAGCTTTTTGAATGTTGAGGTTCTGGGGAATGGTCAACATCAAATGAAAAATGGAAACAATTAAAAATGAGGGAAGGTTTTGAATTGTTGAACATTGTAGCGTTGTATCGGTGCTTTGCTATAAGACAGCTTCAAAGTGGGCAAAAACAGAGAGATTGGAAATCCAGATCAAGAAGAACTTATTTGTCTTTAGAAACTTGATGAAAGGAATTTAAAAGAAACCACCATGATAGCACTGCATGATGAAGGAAAATAGCATAAATGGTAAAAACAAACAATACAAAACTTACTAAATTTAAGAAACTATTTCATAGGAGCTAGTGAGATGAGATTATAATAAATGCACTTTAAAAATATAAATTTATCAGTCAGAAAGCAGCAGACATTTAGATTTTATGCTATTTTAACATAAGAATACGGAACCCTGCATTGGACCTCACATATTTTTCTTCAAAAGCTGCCAGTAATATTTTAAGATTTAAAATTCAGACATCCTGCATGGATGGAGGATCCCGTAAGCTGAGTTATCGCTGGCAGAGCAAAATTTGTAAGTTAACATTATTTTTTCTGAGGTTCACTGGCCAACTCTGTCACCAATTAGTAAACTCAAAAATGTTGTAAATGTCTGCTTTTCTGTCCAGGATCAAAACTGCAGGGCAGAACAGTTGTGATGATTAAATTATTCATAAATGCTGTTGAGAACTGACCATGAGTCAATTTAGGCAAAACTGTAATCTGAGCAGAACTTAAGAACACATCGCTTTAAAGAAAGTGGCAAGAGGAGCAAGTTTAATGACTTTATGTACTGGGATGATGCTTATTTTCTTACCACAGTAAATAGCCCTTTAGGTAAAATTGGTGATTCAGCCTTATGATTTAGGAGCTGTTACTCCAAATATATTATTTATGGTACCATGTAAAAGTTTTAGGCAGGTATGAAACAATGCGGGTGTATGATCAACCATTTATACCAAACGGACACTAATGCACATAAATGTCACATGTAGGTTGAAACAGTCGACAGAAACAGAACCAGATGTGTAGGAGGCTTAAAACTGGCTGAGGAACAGCCAGACTCTGCTACCAAGGTGAGGTTGAGGAAAGCAGTTTCAGGTCAAAGGTCATTCACCAAGGCATGACTGAGCCACACGACATGTTGGCTCCATCTGAATACCCTTAATTATAGCTCCTGCTCCTTGACCTTTCACGGGGTCGACAGTAAGAACCCTATCATAGGGCAGAAAGGACTGCTGTGCCGTATTCGGACAGCCTTCAACTCCGACGTCATTAAGTGACCGAAACGCTCATGGATGAGAGTCAAATCCGGGCCTACAGCCTTCCAAAAATGAAGTGCAAAGTACGCGCTCACTGCTCTCCAGACATTTTGGTTGAGTTCCGTGAGGGGGCTGTGCTGATACATCATGTCATGCAAAGGATTGTGGGATACCTCAAGGTTTCTTAGCGCCGGTAAGGGACGTCACAAAGTTCCTAGGCAAAACTAGCCGAGGGAGGGTGCATACAGGCTACTTTTCCTACCTCCTTCCTTACTGACTGCACTGTTCAGACAGCACTTATCATGGGGACCACTGACAGATTTCCGCTATGGCTAAAGAGTCCTTGCTCTATGAGGGTATTCAGATTGAGCCAATGTACGTTATCCTGCATCAGCAAGGTCTCTCCCAGACAAAAACATGCTTTTAAAGCAGACAGTGTTTTAAAATGTGCTCAAAGAAACAGGCAACCTTGAGGATGGTAGACACAGGTGTCAGCCAAGGAAACTTAGCGCAGCAGATGAAAGACACATCAAGCTTTCCCTCTGAAATCGGAAGATGTCCAGCAGGGCCATCAGCTCACAAACAGCAGAAATCAGTGGGACTCAGGTACACCCATCTACTGTCTGGAGAAGTCTGGCCAGAAGTGGTCTTCGTGGAAGAGTTGCAGCCAAAAAGCCATACCTCCAACATGGAAACAAGGCCAAGTGACTCAACTATGCACAAAAACACAGGAACTGAGGTGCAGAAAAAGGCATCAGGTGCTCTGCACTGATGAGTCAAGATTTGAAATCTTTGGCTGCAGCAGAAATAAGTTTTTGTGCCGAAGGGCTAGAGAGTGGTACAATAATGACAGTCTGCAGGTAGCAGTGAAGCATCGTGGAGGTTCCTTGCAGGTTTGGGGTTGCATTTCTGCAAATGAAGCTGGAGGTTTGGTAAGGCAAGGCAAATTTATTTATATAGCACAATTCAGTACAAGACAATACAAAGTGCTTTACATGATTAAGATATAGCAAAATAATAAAATGTAGATAGAAAATAGAATAAAAGCAAGTAGGGATAGAATGTAGTAACAAAAAAGAACATTAAAAACAGTAAAACTGTTTAACTAGAACAGTCAAAGGCAATTTTAAACAAATGTGTTTTTAATCTTGATTTAAAGGAACTCAGGCTTTCCGCACTTTTACAGTTTTCTGGAAGTTTGTTCCAGATAAGTGGAGCATAGGAACTAAATGCTGCTTCTCCGTGTTTAGTTCTGGTTCTAGGTATGCAGAGTAGGCTGGAGCCAGAAGACCTTAGTGGTCTGGAGGGTTGATGCACTGATAACAAGTCTGTGATGTATTTAGGTGCTAAGCCATTCAGGGATTTATAGACTAACAGAAGTATTTTAAAGTCTATTCTCTGAGATACAGGGAGCCAGTGTAAGGACTTTAGAACTGGGGTGATGTGCTCTACTTTCTTAGTCTTAGTGAGGACGTGGGCAGCAGCGTTCTGGATCAGCTGCAGCTGTCTGATCCACTTTTTAGGCAGACCTGTGAAAACACCGTTGCAGTAATCAATTCTACTAAAAATAAACGTATGGATTAGTTTTTCCAGATCCTGCTGAGACATTAGTCCTTTAATCCTGGAAATGTTCCTGATCCTGGAAATGTTTGATGGTAAGAATTGATGGTGTCCTCAATGCTGAAAAATGCAGAGATACTTATCATGCAATACCATCAGAGAGGTGAATGCCTCAAAATTTATACTGCAGCACGACAACAACCCACACATACACCCAATTTCATTAACTATGTTCAGCTAAAAGAACAAGAAGTCGTGGAAGTGACGGCATGGCCCCGACAAACCCCTGATCTCAGTATCGTCACGCGTTTCTGTAATGGGAACCCGATATTCAAGAAGTGCAACGCTTTAAAAGTTTTATTATTAAAGTAGGTGATGGTGACAGAAGAGACAGGCAGGCAGGAATGGCTGAGGACCAGAAGATGTGAACAAAGGGACTTGACCGGACGATGCAGGCAGAGACTGACTTGTCCAAATGCAGCTGATGTGACCCCAGCTTTGGCAAAGCAAGACACAGAAGTGTGGTGAGTGAGGCAGGTATATAGAGGCAGAGCAGCAGGTGGAATGACTTGATGGTTATTAGCGGCAGCAGCAGGTGGAGCTGATCGTGGTGCTGAGTGGTGGCTGGGAGGTGGCTGAGATGAGTGGAGCATTGCGTGAGAGTGATCAGTCTAAAACAGTTCAGAAGCTTTAACAAACCCCCATATCGTGACTGTTTCTGGGATTACAAGAAGAAACAGACGGATTCCATGAAGCCTGCATCCACAGAAGATCTGTGGTTTGTTCTCCAAGCTGTTTGGGACAACCTACCAGCCGAGTTCCTTCAAAAACTGCGTGCAAGTGTACCTAGAAGAATCGACGCTGTCCAAGGCAAAGGGTGGGCACAGCAAATATTGTTTCAATTTAGATCTCTTCTGGTTTTTGTTAATTGATGAAAATAAATTATTGACTCTTCTGTTGTTGAAAGCACTTTTAGTTGCAGCATTTTCCACACCTGCATAAAGCTTTTGCACAGTGCCACACACACGCACACACACACACACACACACACATAGAGAGAGAAAGAGAGAGTATATGAGGTTAATTTATGGTGTTTGTTAAAATTACCATTGAGTTGTATTTTCTACTGTAGAAAAATGTTTTCCTTTGCTTAGAACATTTGAACATTAGTGGAATAAAGTAAAGAGAGGATTTTAAAGTGGAACATTGTAGGTTTTATTTTTACTAAAAAGTAATGAGAAATGTTGTAGTGTTAGGGTTTAAAAACAGGGATTAAAAACAAAAGGTGAAACTGCTTTGCTTCAGCATTTTAACATCAAACTGAACATAACCCATGATGTTTGGGAAAATATGTCATTGTGGGCTATTGATACACTGACTTAAAATACACTTTTCCATCTTTTACCATTGTTGACCGTAAAAAAAACGAGAAACAAAACAGACAAAATGTTGAATGTCAGACTGTGTCCAGTATTAACTCGTGTGTGTGTGTGTGTGTGTGTGTGTGTGTGTGTGTGTGTGTGTGTGTTTGGTGAGGCGACAACAGTGCAAAGTGTGGCTCTGCGGGTGTCAGTGCGAGTGCGTCAGAGCATGAGTGAGAATTTACTTGAGAACTTGTTGTTTTCTGACATATGCAAGGATGTGTGTGCAATTAAACAATTCATGAACCAATCAGTTTGTGATCACGCTTCATTAAACAAAAGCAAGAGTTAGACGAACTAAACAAAAAAAGTAATCGTTTGAATATTTATTCCACTACTTTTATAGTGAACTGAACCCCTTTGAACAAAGAGTTCGTTTGGCTCATCGAAATTAGCTGCGAAACAAAATTCAAAAGCATCTGTTGTCAAATTTGTATTTGTAAATAGGTTCACAACAACATGTCCATTAAATTGAACTTTGTTTGTCATGCAGTAGTATAGGCTGTGCATGAATTAATACCTCTGCATTTCCCAATACATTACTCACCGACACCTTTGAAGTCAACAGAACATTCAAGGTGCTGCTGACAAATGTGGCCAACGTAAAACAACACACACCCATATAAACACAATGCCATACCTGTGAACATAAACCTTCATATACACCATAAAGTGCCAAACTAACCAGAGCCTATAATGTTAGAATATAAGAAGAGGCACTTCCTGAAAGAAAAACGTTTTATACTGTTATAAATTAAAAGAATAAAATATATAAGGCTTGATTTGAGTAACACTGTCTTAAAGGATAGACTGAATGGAAAAAGTGTTTTGTTTGCAGTTTTCAGCTCACATATTATTTCTATGAAGAACTCAAATATGACTTTAAAATTGCTGCTCATGTGAAGAAATCATGAATGTCAAATGATTGGCCGGAAAGCACAGTTAACCCCCAAAAAAATATTTACACCCCCGGAAGATTTAGATTTAAAATGATCCTTAGTCAACCATGCCATTGTTTTCCAGATAGGAAGTGAGACGGGCATCGTCTGAAAGATAATAATACATTGTGTGGGGCGTATCAATTTCACCAAAATAATTTATGTTTTATTGACATTTTGTTTAAAATATTTATTATATATAAAACATATGACCTTCTCTATAAGCAGCAGGGAAATCTTTATTGGCATCACCGCAGTCTTCTAAACAGTTTTATGCATAATATAACTATAGCACAGATAAACCAAAGTGGATTCAATGAATTAAGCTACATGAGGGCATGACTCAACGGCAGGCTTTTTTTGTCACAGGATTAATAAAACAGAGATTATCAGATTATTAAAAAGAGTGTCTGGTAGTAAACCTTTAGATGTCAACAACAAAAGTGAACATTTTCTGTAGTAACACATAACAGAATTTCCCACACGAATAATAGACCCAACTCAAACCATTATCATGTGCCTTCATGAAATGATCGTAGCGTGTGTGTGTGTGTGTGTGTGTGTGTGTGTGTGTGTGTGTGTGTGTGTGTGTGTGTGTGTGTGTGTGTGGACTCAACACGATCTTTTCAAGTAATATACTATTTCAATATGTCCAATGATGCAATAAATTTAGCAAGTTAATAAAAGCTAAATGTGCTCAGGGGAACGGCGTTCTGTTCAGACATATTCTGCTCGGCAAAAAATCTGGATTTTACATAAACCGTTCGGCCTGTCCTCACAGTTAATGCCCATCTGTAACAGACATGATTTTAAAATGATTCTGGCCTCTGCTGTTACTTTTACTCTAGCTTTAGCCCAGACTTAATGACCTTAGAAAAACAGCAATGTACAGAGCCATTTTATATCGGAACATATTGCCTTCTGAAATAACACTGACTGGTGATCATGAAAGGTTTGAAAAGAATCTTAAAAAATCTATAATTCATATTGAAATAATATACATTGAATGAATGTGTTGACATAATGTAGGAAATGTTTTTATCTGCTTTAAACATTCTTTGAAATACTTGCATTTATCAACTCACACTTATGTGTTTAGTTTCTAATTGTGTGTTTTAGGTTTTCTCTGTTTTTTTTGTAATATTGGGATTTTACCGCTACAGTACCCGGACCCCAGGGAGAATAGTCTCTACTATGGTAGAGACTAATGGGGATCCCTGAATAAAGTAAGCTAAACACAAAGTCAAACGCAGCTTGTATGGAAAATGTTAACCTTGGTATTATTCAAATAAAATTAAAGACTAAATGTCTACAGTGGAGACATTCGGTCTTTGTCAGTAAAGCCCAGTGGATGAAACAGTAGAACTGCTAAAGTAGTTGGGAGGGTGAGGAAAACCTACAAAACGGTAAATAATAATAAATAAAGGTTTTCTTTTAAAAGAATGTAAAGAAGAGATCAAACAGATGACAACAAGGAACAATTCACATTTTGTCAGTGTTTTGTATCTTGGTGGGATTTTACGTAAGAGACCAACACAAAAGTACGTAATTGTAAAGCAGAATAAGTCATTACATGGTTTCCAAATTTACTTTAACAAATAAAAATCGAACAAATGTGGTGTGCCTTTGTATCCCTTCCCCTTTACTCCGATGTCTCTAAATAAAATCCAGTCCAACCAATTATCTAATTAGTAAAAGCTAGCCTTCATGGAAGAAGTGTAAGACAAAAGAAGCTGTTTAAAGAAAATCATAACAAATCTGCTTGAAATTTACTAAAAAACATGTTGGCATGTGACACTGCAAACTAGTGGAAGAAAGCGATCTAGTCAGAGGAGACATTTAGGCTTTAATGCAAAACATATTTGGAAGTGTAAAACTCACACTGCACCATGATTCCTTCTGGATCCATACAGTGAGCTGAACCAATAAATTGTAGCAAGGTCTGCATTGTAATGAAATAGCTTAGATAAAAACATGTCCATGTTCTACAACAGCTCAGTGAAAGTCCAGACTCCAATCATTTGAGAACCTATGACGCGATTTAAAAATCACTGTTTACTAAAAGGAGGACTCCTTGAGATCTGACTGAGCCTGAGCTACTATACAAAAAAGAATTTCAGTGTCTGTGAAAATGTGATAGAGACATAACATATATATCTATATCTATCTATATATATATATATATATATATATATATATATATATATATATATATATATATATATATATATATATATAGCTCTCACTGAAGCAGAATGGGGGTCCTACAAAGTCTGCAAATGTCCCCCACAATTTTCAGTTTTATTTGTAATTTGTTTTACACCTCATAATTATGCACTGCTTTGTGTTGGCCTGTTTCTTAAAATCCCTGTAAAATCACTGAAATGTATAATCACTGAAATCTATAGCAATGTGATAAAATGGGAAAACGTTCAAGGGGTATGAATTTTTAAAAGAATTGCATAAATGTTCCTCACTTAAAAGTGTGGTATAGACCAACTATAGCATGGCTATCCAGCCCAGATCAGTAATAAGCCATTATTGGTCAGAATTAGCCAGTCTGGACAATTACTCTTTGCTTTTATTAAGCTGGTTAACCTAAATAGTTGCTGTTGAACTGCTGCCTAAACTAAATTAAATCATCTTTCCACATCAGGGTACATTTACAAAGTTACATATTTGTGAAGGCAATGTCTGGACCTCTGAAAACTCTGATCAGTTCTTAGCAGAAGTGTAAAACAAGGACTGCACTGACGATGTTTTCTTATTTTCTCTGTCACATGTGGGGAGATATTTAAGCCCAATCAGAGAAAAATGTGGATCTTTACAGGAACATCTTCCATATTCTTTGCTTTAACCTTATATTGCAACTTTTGTCCAGCTTGGCATACATACATTTGACATACCTGTGTTTTGCTTTGCGCAGACCCTGGTCACGAACTTGATACTTCTTTGGGGCTGCAGAGTTTTATCTGCCTGGGTACAAACATAAAAAAGGTTAAAAAACATAAATAAAATCTGAAATCCCAGATTTCATTTAACATTAAGCATCTTTACCGTATTGTATCTGTAAAATTACACTAAAATATGTTTCCTCACACGAACTGATTCATCTCTGCAAATATGATGTAGCCAAGTTAGTCACCACTGTTACCTGTGACTTCAGCAGTCAAGCTGGTAGATGCACACATCTGTGATGACGTACGGCCCACCAGAACCATTTAGGTTTTCCAAAAAATACATGTTTTTTGCAGAGTTGTTAGGTTGTAGTGCAGCCTTTATGTTTTTTAAAGTAGGGCATCTGTGACAATGGAGTCCTGAGTTTATCCATTTATGACTCGTTTCAGATTACAGAACGGTTACTCTTGTTTTTCGTCGCTAAATTTGATTATCATGCTCGATTTAAAAGGGATCCTTTCAAAAGGCCTTAGGAAAGGTAAAATGGGTAACATTTTGTCTACCTGTACCTTTTGTGCGTGTATTCAGCGTTCTCCAAAACTATCGGCACCCTTGGGGGGATGTGTAAAGTGCCTCAAGAAAGGTTCGTGTTTGATTGGAGTAACGTAATCTCACGCTGACAAAATGTAGAATGATCCAGCCTTTAATATGAGCACATATGTTCAGACAAGGGAAAACAATCCCACCTTTAGAATTATACTTTTCACATAAAATAGTGTGTCCCGCATTATAGTACCCCTGCTAAGAATACTTCAAATAACCACAACAGATGTTTTCTATATCCCATCGTTGACCATTCCTCAACGCGCAAACTTCTCTAGAGTCCTGGGTTATCTCCTATGCTCTCTTCACTTCTGTGGTATGAGCCATTTACATTTCTGATGGTAGGACAAAAAAGGCTTTTCTTTGATATGTGTCACAATCCGTTGGCATGTAGATACCATCCAATGGTTTTTATGGGGACTTGTTGAGCACAAGATGACAATCATCGCTATAGTTAAGTAACACTGAGCTTTGAAGATTTTCTTTTTTTTTAATCCTATATCATTCTTCTCTCTGTGCATGGCGGCAAGGTAAATACGGATCATTATCCAGCCTTGATGTGGAAGAATTTATTCAAGTAGGTATGTTCTTGAAGACATTTAATACCATACGAATATTGAAATCGCCACGCATGTTGTGGGCAACCAATTTCCTATGGTTTTCCCATTTTCAGTAGCAACTAATGTTGCGTTTCCTCTGCAGTCGGAAGTCGGAAATCCAGCTTCCACTCTGAAAAATCAACTGTAATGGTCTCTAAAGTTGGATTTTTCCCTGGAAAAGTCGGTAAAAATTTTTGAGGCTGATTGTTGGATCCAGTATGGCAGCTCCTCGCATCAGCAACAGTAAGCTGTGATAAAACATATTTATTTTACAAGACACAGTTGTAAGAGAGTGTCTAAAATCAATGTTACGTGTAGCGGCTGCAACTCTGAACTGAACAAATTAAAGTCGTGTTTGCATGTGGAAAGAACAGCTCTAAATCACTTTTAGAAGAGGTATTATGAACAAAACAGCAATTTATTGGAATCTTAACCTTTTTTGTTTTTATTTTATTTACCTAACTTTTACAGGAAGAAGTCACAGAAGATGGTAGGTGGAAGGAGATGCAGTTGGAGAGAAGAGGCACTAAACAGATTTTGAATAAAAAGAGAGAGAACAAAGAATACATGTGGGAATGCGGAATGAAAGGCAGGAGATGTCGTCGTTTCATCCGTTATCACCCATTAAAATGAACATAGCAGTGATTCTGACCCTCAGAGCATTTGTACCCAAAAACTAGAATCTGAAGAAGGTTATCAGATCTAATTTGGACCGACCCTTACTAAGCTGAGTTTGTTGAAAGTTTGGCTATAATAATATTAAGATAGTCAAAACTAACTAGAGAGCTTTCAAACTATCTAAAATCATAAACTGGTTCCCTTTAATGTAAACCTGCAATTGTCCAGATCTCAGTCATCTCATTCTATTTCTTTCCGTAACATCAAGGGCATTGATCCTTCTGTACTCTCTAACGAACTGGATGTCACCCTCGTTTATAATAATCTGCTCTCTGGTATACCCAAATACCTTTGGCCTTGTTAAAGCCAAAGGGCGTCATCTGGAATGTCTCTATAATAAATCAGGACTCACTATCCACAAAAATATGTTTGAAAACCATATTAAAGACTATATTAAATTCAATTGAATTAAATTTTATTTATATAACGGCAATTCATGAAACATGTCATCTCAAGGCACTTTCCAAAGTCAAATTCAATCAGATTATACAGATTGGGTCAGATTATACAGATTGTCAAAACATTTCCTATGTATGGAAACCCAGCAGATTGCATCAAGCAGCATTCACTCCTCCTGAAAGTGCGTAGAGCCACAGTGGACAGTCGTCTGCATTGTTGATGGATTTGCAGCAATCCCTCATACTGAGCAAGCATGAAGCGACAGTGGAAAGGAAAACTCCCCTTTAACGGGAAGGAAAAACCTCCAGCAGAACCAGGCTCAGTGTGAACGGTCATCTGCCTCGACCGACTGGGGATTAGAGAAGACAGAGCAAGGATTATGTATGCAAAGCCAAAACAAGTGTAGAGAACACCAGAGTTCTGTTTTCTACTATCAGCACCATATTACAACCTCCTGATACTCTTCCATCAGGAGCTATCCATATTGCAATCCACATCCTCTGGTCTTCTTTCTGTTTCCTCCTATAACCCCTCCGCTATGCTTTTCTCCAGCTTTCAACTTCCTTCTTTACCAGAAGAATGCTGTCTCATCCTTAAATCCAAGTCTTCTTTTCTGTCAACTTGATCCACTTTCTACTTTTCTAGTTAAAGTGTGTTTGCCTTTGGTGTCCTCTCTAATAGCTAAAATAATTAATTTACCTCTTTCTTCTGCTGCAATAACTCCCATTCTTAAAAAAAACAAATGTTGATCCTAATAAATTGAATAACTTTCCAACAATTTCTAACTTACCTTTTAATGCAAAATATTGAAAAATAAGGTCCAGCCTAGGTTCAGACCTACCTTTCCAAAATGAATCTGTTTAATAAACTACATGTTGGGTTTCTGTCCCCTCCACAGTACTGAGACAGCTTTGGTTAAGATTACAGTAATCTCCTGATTGCTGCTGATTCTGGATTTTTATCATTCCTCATACTTCTCGACCTCATCGCAGCATTTGACATCATCTCTCCTCATATTCTTCTTGACGGATTATCTTCCAATGGTTTCTCTGGCACCTCTTTGAATGTGTTTAAATCCTGTCTCTCTGACCATCACCAATTTGTCCAACTCAAGAAGTTCAAGTCACAATATTCCTCAGTTAGTTCAGGTGTACCTCAGGGTTCTGTTCTTGGTCCTCTGCTGTTTGTCATTTATCTTCTTCCACTTGGTCTCCTTCCAGAAAATTTTACATTCGTTTTCACTGCTATGCAGATGACACCCAGCTCTACCTCTCCACTATGCCCACCACCACCCTTCCAACATCCTTCCTGTTAAGACTACCTCTCTAAAAGTACATCATGGTTTAATCAAAACCTTCTTAAACTGAACTCCAAGAAAAACTGAATTCCTCCTTGTTGGCACCAAACCCAGTTTATCTAGACGTCACAGTTTCACAATTATAGTTGACAATCCTACAGTCTCTCCCTCCATTAAAGCTCAGAGTATGGGTATCATCCTCGATAGCACATTATCCTTTGAATCTCATATCAATAACATGACTTGGTCTGTATATGTTAATCTTCATAACATCAACCGTTTCCGTTCATCTCTTACTCCCACCGCCACAGCCGTCCCCATAAATGCACTTGTCACTTCTTGATCAGACTATTGTAACTTCCTTCTGTCAGGTCTTCCTCTCAAACTCATTCATAGATTGTAAGACAGAACACAGCTGCTTGGATCATCACTAGAACGTCCTCCAGAGAACATATCATCCCTATCCTTACACATCGTCACTAGTTACCCATCAAATATCATTATGACTATAAGATACTCTTCCTCACCTTCAAAGCAGTGAATAATTTGACACCTCCTTACCTCTCAGATCTTCTCTGTTATTACATACCCGCCCAAAGTCTTTGCTCTTCCTCATTCCCTTTTCTTGTAAGACCTCCAGCCCGCTTAACGACCATGGGGTCAAGAGCCTTCTCCCGTACAGCCCCTCGTCTCTGGAGCTCTCTCTCACAACACATTCGTGATTGTGGTTCTTTGTCTTCCTTTAAATCTCATCTCAAAACTCACTTTTTCAAACTTGCTTATTCTGTTTAATGCCATTATCTGTTATTCTGATAAATGTATCAGATTTAAATTTTTGTGTTATTGTGTATCTTTTTGTATTTTTTTGTTCAGTGACTGAGTGACTTGAAAGGCACCTTCAAACAAGATTTATTATTATTGCTGTTTTTGTTGTTGTTGCTGCTGTTGTTGTTGTTAAAAGTTGCCTGTGTGGGACAATTACAGTACTTTGCAAAATTATTTAAAACCATTTGCACATTTTATCGTTTTACAACTACAAAATAAGGTCCAGCCTAGGTTCAGACCTACCTTTCCAAAATTAATCTGTTAATAAACTACAGTCGGGTTTCTGTCCCCTCCACAGTACTGAGACATTGTTATATGCCCATTTGTCCTAATCTACTGCAAACAAATCCCTATGAACTACATTTTACCTTGTGTTTTTAATGTGACTAAATGGTCAATATGAATCCCTACTTTTGTAAAGCACTGAATATCCTACCTAACATTAGGTGGGAATCCATGATCAAATCAATCATAAGATTTTAGTTTATTTATTTAATTTTGGTCTTAAAACCAAAACATGACTGAACCGTAAATTTTTAAACTAGTTTGAAGGGAAATGTCAACAAACTTTTCATTTTAAAATTCACTAAAATTATGATTTTATTATTCAGTAATAATCTCGAGAAAATACAATTTTATTACCTGCAGTAAAGTATAGCTATAAACCTAATGGTACAGGTTATTCTTTAGTTCTTTATTGTCCATCATTAAATCTCACCATATATTTAATTAACTGGCATTTGCAGCGTATGTCAGCGGTCATAGATAATACAGTTCGATGCAAGCTGCACATGAACGTGGAGCACATGCAGTGAAAATTAAACAGTCATGGAGCCTGTCCGGCTCCATGACTGTCGACAAAAATCCGAGTATGAAGACATTCGGGTGCATGTTCTTCATCACATACACACCTCTGCATGCGCGCTTCATTTTTTCTGCAGGGCCGCAGCTCAAGTGAATAAAACGTTGCTCAGCTAAAAATAAATAAAGAGCTCCAAAAGGGAGTGAAAAGCATTGTGCACCCGGAGTCACGACCAGGAGTGGTGGTGACGATACACTCTCATCTCTACACACACACACACACACACACACACACACACACACACACACACACACACACACACACACACACACACACACACACACACACACACACACACACACACACAATCACACCTTTCCATTCAAGTACTGAGAGAAAGACTATTTATCAGGCTATAAACAACATGACATCATGACTTCCAGATGATGCAAAGAACCCAAGTGAACGGGTAATAAAAAAGCTGTAGACAAACACAATCACATAATAATAATAATAATTAATAATAATAATAATAATAACAAGAACTTGTGCTACAAATGAATGTGTTTCAGAAACAACCAAACAATGAGCTGAAAATGTGTTTTTATATTTCATTCCTAGTGGGATACAAATCTATGCTTTTTATGTGGTGTTTTGTTTTCTTCTTCTCCAAATGAATTCAAAAGGTACACTTGGTTGAATTCTTTTGTATTTTACAAAGGTGATACATAATTTGTGTACCTCTCCACAGGCGGGCAAGTTAAAACAATTGGGAGTATTTCATGTTCTGTGTTGTGTTCTCTTTAACACGAGAGACATTCCTGAAGAAAGCGCTGCAGAACTGCACGATATACGGTATCTAACATTAGGATGCAGACCAAAGTTCACCAACTTTCCAGCTGCCCTTCGTCAACAGCTGAGCAAGCGTTGAGAATTTATTTCAAATGAGTAAATTGTCTCTGTTGCCTTACCCACCCTGCTATTATGTGACTTTTACTGTATGTCTTAAAAGTCACACAGTTTAAACATATTTGTGAAGGGTTATCTAGTTTAACAGAGATAATAGTACGAACATTTGCCAGAGAGTCAGAATGTCACCACAGACAGTAGATGCATTAGGGAGAATTGCCAGAACCTGACAGAGTTTTATAGCAGGTGCATTTTGGGTTTAGTTGAGGCCAGTTGCTTGTATAGAGCAGTACTTGAACAGATGCAACAGTGGCCCAATGGTGGAACCAAGGGGTACATCAACGCAGCCTCTCGTGTCTGGCCAAGAGTTACAGAAACACGTGACATCTTCTCACACAAAACCATGACAACAGGCATCGCATCAGCAGGACAATGTGTTCAATATCCCGTCAAAAGGCTGCCATTAACACCCCTGCATATTACCGTTGTATCGTGTACGGCAAAGAATCTCAGTTTTGCATTCAAACCGATGACCATCATGTGACTGCGTGGCACTTCAAGGGGAGAAGAAGACTAATCTGGGCTCTTTTCGACTCTGGTAATGTTTCAGCGCTGCAGCTTTGCTCCCCGCAGCATTAATCACCCTACCGGAGACAGCCCCCTGCCACTGATTTTGTACAAAACAACAACTATCAACACACAGCATGTGTCCATGGCCTGGCTGCTGCTTCTTAAGGTTCTCCTGTGGCCACCTAGACCTTTCCCAAATTGAGTATGTGTTGATCTCAGACATGAACTCAAACCCAGTGCTGACCTTCTAGGTTTCATGAAAAGTTACAATAGCGTGGGCCAGGTTCTGTATGACTCCACAAGGAAGTGCCACTCATCTCTAGGTAAGAAGGGATGCTACACCCTACAGACACGGACCAGCTTTACCAAATGTTATAAGAGAAAGAAGCACTTGACTCACAACTGATGTGTTTGGTGCACCCTGAAGATATAAGATAACTTTGAATTAGTGCTTATGCATAATGGCAGAATTGGTCATCTCAGTTCTTCGCAAACACATTTTTTCTTTCCTAAATTCTGTCATAATAATGGGGGAATTCGAGACAGTGGAATGTCATTTATTTCAAAGTTGAATCGGAGGAAAACCTTTCAAGATCAAAACAACTATCCACTTAGTGGTCAATCCGACCAGGGATGCTTATGGACAAGCTCATACCCAAGAGTTTTCAAAAATTCAGAATTACACTTCAGGAAAAAAATGCAACTGAAAGAGGGCTGCTTGTGACGATGGTGAAAAAGTTTAGAAACTGATTGGAGACGCTCCTTGCCCAGCCTGGTAGTTTAGTTTGACTCTCATGTCTTGGTCGCTTTGCAATAGTGCCATTACCTTTCGATTTTTAGATGGTGGATTGAACCGAGCTCTGAGAGATGTTCAAAACTTGCAAAGCTGTTTTCTAACCTAATCCTGCTTTAAAATTCTCCATGATTTTCTCCCTGACCCGTGTTTCCTGGTCTTCATAATGCTGTTTGTTTGTTGATGTTCTCTAAAAAAACAGTCTAAGGCCTTCACAGAACAGCTGGATTTAGACTGAGGTTAAATCATGCAAGGGGGGCTGTGTTTATGAATCAAGTGGCTTCCGATGGCAGTTGCATGCACAAGATTTTGTTTAGGGGATTCATAACATAAATGCAAGCCACACATTTCAGTTTTTAATAAAATAAAATCTTGTCTTTCTCTTCCCATTTCACAATTACGTAGCACTAAAGTTGATCACATAAAATGCCAGTAGTATACAATAATGTTTCTGCTTGTAACATTGAAAATGGGGAAACGCTGAGCGGTATGGATACTTTTGCAAGGCATCGTATTAATTTAATTTTAAACCATTTGCTACAGTCATTGCCATCACTACGTTAAAAAGTGTATAATGTTCACTTAAATTAAAATAAAAAAGTGCAACTTCTATTTGTTTAATGTCGTGCAGGACTATGACAGAACTATGGCTTCTAACATCTCTTCTAACAAATCTTTGGACAGTGTGGCATATTTTTTTTCTTTGTTTATCGGCTTTGATTTTTAGTTCTTGTTGTTGGATACTGGGTTATTGTGGAACTT